>JAKWJA010002493.1:8752475-8869625 GCA_027704765.1 Solanum habrochaites
GGGAAGGCGGCATCTACATGACCTTCTCTATCTCTAATTACTACTTGGGGTTGTAACTGTGTTTTGGACAATATTCCTAATATGTCCAACCTCTCCACATCTATACAAGTCCTCGAGTCAGTATAGGTTCTGGAAAATGAGAAGTTTGGAGATAACCCTCCAATCTTAGAAAAAGGTTGTCTGGTCGCGATGGACCCCCACCCGGTTTAAGCCTGCACTGAAGACTGACTATGACGGTCTGGATAACCTCCTGAACTCTGCCCCTCTAGAGTAAGAACCCACTAAACTCACCTCCTTTACGAAACTTCTTAAATGTCGATACATTACGTTAAGTCGTCGGGGCTTCAACCCCTTCTACCTCTATCACAAAATCAACCACTTCCTGAAGGATTTTGCTGGAGCATTACCGTGTAAAGGTCGGGAATCTGCAATTCTGACCTCAATCCTTTAACAAAGCGGCGAACCACTCTTGTGGACTGAAGCAAAGCTGAGTGGCATACTGGAAAATAGTGCACGAAATTTTGGCCTCGTAAGTACAACAGACATCCTTCCTTGCCTAGGCTCAGGAACGCATCTCTTCCTCCTATCCCTCAACGTCGCGGGGTATATATTTTCTCCATAAATAAGCTAGAAATGATGCCCAAATCATATGTGGTGCCCTCTGGTTTGACACCAACATACGACCTGCCACCATCTTTTGGCATCCCCCTGAAACTGATAGGGGTCACAACTACCCCCGAATAGTTCTACGATGTCCTCTTATGTAACCGCTCCATGACAACCCCTCACCAGAAAATCTGGCATCTATCTTCAGATTCAACACCCTTTAAGACTGGCGGTTTCAACTTTAAACTTAATGAAAGTTCATGCTGATCACTTGTCATTAATTAGACCCTGGAGTTAATCGAGTAAACGTGCCTACTTTTCGCAATGATGCCAATCCATGCGGGAGCCACAACAGCTGCATGTTGTACCCCCTGTACCTTAGGTGCTGGTGCAGAAACACAGAGTTTGGACCTGATCCGATAAAAACGCCTCGAAGAGTAAGTAAGAACTTGATTACTCATCTCTGGGATAGGCTGGGGTGGTACTGTCCTTATCCTGAAATCTGCTCATTTTTCCTTCCTTCTTCATTCACCCTCTCTCACTCCCTCTCCCCAGTCGGGGAGGAGCCCCTGGCTCTATTCCTGACTGACCAGGTGTTTGTCCTCTGCCTCTATGGGCGTCCTCCTGCAACCTCTACCTACCCACTACCTCTGCCCTGGGGGGGGGGGTGGGCTCCTCCTCGATTTACACAGCCCCTAATGGTTGTTTCAGATCGCCACCCTTCTTGGCCGGTGTTGGTGTTGACAACAGTTTGTTGCTCTACTAGTCTGACCATCTGAGAAATATAGTGAGATTGTCAGATTCGCGATTGTATCACCTAGATCCCAATTGGTCCAAGTTTTGGTTTTTTTAAAACTAAGCACGAAAGAAGAAAGAATGGAGTTTCCCTAAAGTCCCTATAAGCCTCTCGAGAAAAGTAAAAGCGTCCCCCATACCGTTCCATAAGACTCTACTAGCCTTGTCCTTGTGTGATGAGACCCAAACGAACCCTAACGCTCTGATACCAGTTTGTCACACCCAAAATGAGTCGTGAGTGGCACCCACAGCTTAACCTACTAGGTAGCGATACCAACAGAATCGAACCCCAACACTTACCAATAGTTCAACTATGAAAAAAAAATACGGAGATCCAAACTATATTAATGTAACCAATTAAATAAGTTATAAGTTTAAACACTTATTATCCCAAAATTTGTAAGTCATCACTCAAGAAATCTATCCTCAAATTCAAGTCGAAGAGTATTTCAGAAACAAATAAGTAAAAAAAAGATGGTCCGAGTCGAAATTCAAAAACATCAAGACGTGAATGAAAGAATCAGCACGCTATACCCAACTTTTTATCCCCTTTACCTGTATGCAGCAGCTATACCATGCCTAACTCACAATGAACAACTAACACGTTTCCATAACAATTTTTTTTATACCTTAAACATTAACCAAATTAAACTAACTAATTTTATCAATTACGGTAAAATTCTTTCATCTCACATCACAATTTAATTTTTTTGACCATTGTGCTTTGGAGATGCCCGCATTTTCCCGTCCTTCGCTCCCCTTCGTTCTTTTTCCTTGTTCATGTTTCAGGTCTCCACACCCTTGTATGGCCCGTGTTAGTTGTTCAAAGAAAAAAAATTGAGTTAGGCATGTTCGTTGCTGCCAGTTCCCAGGTCAGGGGATTATAACGTTGTGGTATAGCTCGTGCTGGATTTTCAGTCACTCTTGATGTTTTGAATTTCGTAGCATGACCCTCTTTTTACTTATTTTGGTTTCTTAATACTCTTAGCCTTGCGTAATTTGAGGATAGATTTCTTGATGTGATACTTCCAAATTTTGGGGATAATAAATGGTTAAGCTTTAAAGCTTATTTAATTGGTTCCATTATAAGTTTTTGGATCTTCCTTATTTTTTTTTTATTCAATAGTGAACTATTGGTAAGTGTTGTGTTCAGATTTGTTGGTTCGCTTACCTATAGGGTTAAGTTGGGTGCCACTCACGACCATTTTGGGTCGTGACAAACTTGTAGCAGAGCCGTTCGGTTTCGTTGGTCTCATCACACCAGGACAATCTAGGAGAGTCTTATGGAACGGTATGGTGACTCTTTTACTTTTCTTCGAGAGGCTATAGGACTTGGAACACTCCATTCTTTCTTCTTTCGTGCTATTACCTTGGATCCAATTGGTATCAGGTGATACAAATCGTCATCTGACAATCTCACTCTATTTTCAGATGTCCGAACTAGATCAACAAAGTTTCAACACCAACACCGGCAAGACAGGGTGCGTTCTGAAACACCATAGGGTGTAAACTCGGGAGGAGCAGTGGCCACACGAGTTCGGGGTGTACATAACCTTTATAGCAGGAGGACGCCCACTAGAGGCAGAGGCACACTGGTCCGCTAGGAATAGAGCCGTGGCTTCCTCCATGGCCGACTGATGGGTAGTGAAGAGGTAAGAAGGGAAAAATGAGCAGATTCAGGATAAGGAAGTACCACCCCAGCCTCTCCCGCTAGATGATTAATCAAGTTTCTTACTTATCTTAGCGGGTTATCTGATCAGGTCCGACACCTCTTGTGTTTGTCTTCACGCAGCACCTCAGGTACAGGGGTTACAACAGCAGCTGTTGTGGCCTCCCCGCATGATCATCATGGGAAGTAGGACGTTTCCTCGATTAACGACAGGGTCTATAATTGACAGAGTGATCGTCATGAAACTTTTCATTAAGTTTTCCCAGTTGGAACCTCCATCTTCAGGGTGTTGAATCTGAATGAGCCTAGATTTGCTGGTGATTGTCATGAGCTTTTACATAAGAATGGACATAGTATAACGATTCGGGGTTGATTTGTGTACCTTCAGTTCCGGGGGATGCCAATATGGGGGCGGTCGTTGTTGGTGCAACCAGCAAGGGCACCACCTATGACTTGGGCATCATTTTCTCGTCTTTTATGGAGAAATATGACCCCTGACTTTGAGGGAATATAGGAGAGATGATTCCGGAGGCCGAGAGCAAGGAAGGATGTCTGTTGCTTACTTACGAGGCCAAATTTCGTGCACTATCCAGGTATGCCACTCATTTGGCGCTTCAGTCCAAAGAGTGGATTCGCCGCTTTGTTAAAGGATTGAGGTCAAAATTGCAGATTCCAGCCTACAGGTAGCTGCTGCAGCAAAAACCTTCAGGAAGTGGTTGATTTTGTGATGAGGTAGAAGGGGTAAGCCGACGACTTCACTACATCATCGACATTTAAGAAGGTTTCGTCAAGGAGGTTGAGTTTAGTGGTTCTTACTCTAGAGGCGAGTTGCGGAGGTTTTTATCCCAGCCGTCCTATTCGTCTTCTTGCAGGCTTCACTGGGGGTCCATCGCAGACCAGACACCTTTTTCTAGATTGGAGGTTATCTCCAAACTTCGTCATTTTTCACAGAGACCTATACTTGACTCGAGGACTTGTTATAGATGTGGAAGCGTTTGGACATAATTAAGGAAAATTGTCCAAAACACAGTTACAAACCCAAGTACTTAGAGATAGAGAAGGTCCTGGTAAGAGGCCGCCAGTCTGGAGCACGTGTGCCAAGGTAATATGGTCCCATTCAGTCCGGGGTGGCGGGCAAGTTGAACTATGCGGCGCACTTGGTAGGGCAATGGACAGACGGTGAATGGCCCATTGTATGCTTTCCCGGGCACAGGTTTGAAGCAGAGACTCTGATGTTGTTATCACATATACTCTTTTGTCTGTGATGCATGGCTTCTGTATTGTTTTGATCCTGGATCCACATTTTCATATGTATCTTCCTCATTTGCTACTCTGTCTGATTTATATTGTGAATTTTGCTTACTGCTATTCATGTCTCTACTCCTGTGGGTGAGTCCTGTGAAGTTGAAAAGGTGTATAGGTCATGCTTATGACTTTTGTGGGGAGCAGTACTATGTAGATTTGATTATTCTGAGATGGTTGATTTTGTATGTAATTTTGGGTATGACTTGGCTTTCTCCAAATTTTGTAATCTAGATTTGTGAATGCTTACCAACTTTTGACCTGTGCTAAGGCCTGGTACATGATCCTAGTGTGGGAGGTTGACTATCTTTCCCCACCCAGTTGGTATTATCTCTTTCTTCATGCTAATATCACATGGTGAGTATGGAGGGTTTTTGACTTCTTGCACATATCAGAATGTACTTTCCAAGTACCTTCGATTGAGTCTGTTTTTGATAGTCCGTTGCGTTTCTGGATGTGTTTCCTGCAGATTCCCCTGGTATGCCACCGGGATAGGGATATTGATTTTTGTATTGATCAGGAGACTGGTACTCGCCCATTTTTCATTCCCCCCTTATAGAATGGCTCCAGTGATTTAAGAGACTTAAAGACCCAACTCAGGAGTTGTTAGGTAAGGTTTTATTAGACCAATGCATCCCCTTGAGGTGCTCCTGTTTTTATTTGTAAGAATAAAGATGGAATGTTTTCGGATGTGCATAGACTACATGTAAGGTGAATAAGGTAACTATTAAGAACAAGATCCCATTCCTCGCATTGATGATTTGTCTTTCGATCATTTTACAAGGTTCTTGTGGTCCTTCTCCAAAATTGATTTGAGATCCGGTTCACATCAATTGAAAATACGGGCAACAATGTTGCCAAGACGGCTTTTTGAACCATGTTATGTCCATTATGAATTCTTAGTAATGTTCTTTTTGAGCTTACGAATGCCCCTGCTCTTTGTGAGCCTGATGAACGAGATTTTTAAGTCATATAGGAACCTCTTTGTTAGTGTATTTATTGATGATATACTGATTACTCAAAGAGTCAGGAAAGAACTGATAGCATTAAGAATTGTAATTGGAGCGGTTAAGGGAGAAAAGCTTTAGTGCCAATTCTCCAAGTGTGAGTTTTTTGGCTAGATCAGTGTCCTTCTGGGGCACGTGTTTCTAAGGATGGAGTTTATGGTGGATCCCTCTAAGATTGAAGCATTGAAGAGTTTGGGGAATGCCTACTATTTTTCAGAGGTAAGGAGTTTGTTGGTTAGCTAGCTCTACCGTCGATTCGTCCAAGGGATTTTCTTATAATTGCTTCCCAGTTGACAAATTTTGACTAAGCAGATGTTCCCATTTGTATGGTCGTACGATTCGTGAGAAAGCTTCCAGAAACTCAAGACCTTGTTACTACTGCACCAATTCTTACTGCCAGTGTAAGGTAAGAATTTTTATTGTTTATTGTGATTCTCTTATTCTGGTTTGGGTGGGCCGTGCTAATTGCAGGAGAGGATGTAATGCTTATGCTTCGAGGCACTTGAAGTGCATGCACGAACTATCTGACCGCATGATTTGGAGTTTCTGCATTGTATTGCATAAGCAATGAGACATTATGGTCTCTATAGGGTCAAGTGTGAAGTGTTAATACAGATCACGAGTTTGCACTATGTCTTTACTCAGATGATTTGAATTGAGGCACAGGAGGTGAGGAACTATTGAAAGTCTATGATATTACTATTTTGTTCACCCAGTGAAGAGCCATGTTGTGCAGATGCTTTAAGTAAAAAGCCAGGAGCATGGGTAGTTTTAGCCCACTTACAGTTTCTAGACGCCCCTTGGTGCTAGAGATATTCGACTCTGTCTAATGACTTTATATGCTGGAGTACTAGAGAAGGAGGATTTTTGGCAATTTGGCGGCAAAATGTTTCTTTTCTTGACAAGATTAAGGGAAATAAGTTTGCTGATGGAAGCTTAGCCGAATTCAATATATGTAATTGGCTAGGAGAGCTAAAGAGGTCATGTAAATTGATGAAGCAAAGGCGTCTTGACGCTTAAGGGAAGGGCATGTGTTCCCTGTGTGATGATTTGATCACACTATTCTACAAAGGCTCCTAGTTCAAGGTATCTATACATCTGGTGCAACCAAGATGTATCGTGATCTAAAGCAACATTTTTGGTGGAGTAAATGAGCGTGACATGTGTTGATTTCGTTTGCCCCAATGCCCAATTTGTCAGCAGGTAACGTATTACACCAGAGGCCTGGAGGACCTTTAGAGAATTGGCCCTTCCTGACTGGAATGGAAAAGTGCAATGGATTTTGTAGTTGGTCTTCCAAAGACTTGGGTAAGTTTGATTCTATTTCGTAATTGTACATGTTAACTGAGTTGCTCACTTCATTTCGGTTAAGATGACTACATGCCGAGAATTAGCCAAACTCTATTTTCTCTGAGATTTTTCGATGTGCCTGGGAGTCACTTCCAAATATCATATAGAGGGTACGCATTTACTTCGAAGTTTTGAGAACATTACATGTTAATTAGGGTACTAGACTGGATCTTCAGTACTGCATTTCACCCCTCAAGACCGATGGGCAGTCTGGTGAACAATCATGTGTTGGGGTATGCTTCCCGGTGCGTGTGTTGATAGATTTTGGTGGTCATTGGATAAATTCTACCCTTAGTCGAGTTTTCATACAACGATACTTTCACTCAAATATTGATATGGGCCTCCATGTGAGGCATGTATGGGAGGAATGTAGGTCGCTCCCATTGGTTGGTTTGATCATTTTAGGTTAACCTTGGGGTACTGATCTTCTGAGGGAATCATTAGAGAAAGTGAAATGTTTCAAGAAAAGCGTTTAGCAGCTCACTAGTAGGCAGAAAGGAATATGCCAGAATCGACGCGAGTTTAGAGACTTAGATTTTTATGGAGGGTGAACAAGTATTGTTGAAGTTTTCCCCATTAAAGGTGTGATGGCGGTTTGTGTAAGGCGAGGTAAGCTTAGTCCGAGGTAATTGGACTCACCTTGCATCCAAGGCTGTCAGATGGCACCCCTGTATTCATGTGTCTATGCTGAAAAAATTACCATGGTTATGAAAATGACATTAGTCCGTGGGATTAAATTCTTCTTGATGCGAATCTGTCTTGATGAGAAGGGCCTGTTGCTATTCTAGATAGGGTTAATCGCAAGTTGAGATCAAAGGAGATTGGCATCTATCAAGGTTTCGTGGAAAAATCTTCTAGTTGAAGAGTCCACTGGGGAGAGTAAAGTTGATATGCAAGAGATATATCCACTGTTTTTACATATTCAGGGTAACTCTTTCTTGCCCTCGCCTTTCCTTTTGATCATCGAGGACGACATGGGTAATTGGTATCTATTTCGACTCCTTTGATCGGTTTTGAAGACTAAAGCTTTTTGTTTCCTAAATATATTTTTTTTTCGATAGATTTTTAATGGGTGCTTTGGAATATTCCAAATTATAAGTATGAATTAGTGGGGTAGTTTTAATAATTGAGTTAGTGGGGTTAAGGAGATAACATTAAAATTAATAGTGGTCACTTTTATAATTTTAAGTATACAATTAGGATGATAACTACTTTGTAGAAAAGAAGAAATCTAACCGTAAAAAACCAAGTGAGAGGAAGGTTGTCGCTACACCAAAGATCACTTGAGTTCTTTTCGAGGTATCCTTCTTTGTTAATAGTTTAACATATATAAGCCGTGGATTAATTATCGTTAGTGGGTCTTATGATAATATTGGAAAAGATTAAAGAGATTGAATAGTGCAAGTTGAGGACGTCTGATCGAAAGTTTTTTTTTGTTGACAATTGTTGTGGGGGGGGTTTTGGTTCGATTAAAGGCAGTAACAGATTGGGGGATATGTATGGCATCTTATGTCAAGAATTTTATGTCGTGGATAGGAAATTGTTGAGTTGGAGTGACAAATTTTATCGTAATTAGATAACATTAGTTAGTTTAATTGGTTAATGTTAATGTCAATAAAAAAATTGTATGGAAACGTTTTAGTTGTTCATGTGAGTTAGGCATGGTAATAGATGCTGCCAGTGCCATGTAAAGGTGGCTTTATAAAGTTGGTTTTGCATGTTAGACCTTGGATTGCATAATTGAAATGAATTATTTTTAATCTTCACATAGACATTCTAATCATAATTCTTTTTATGTTCATAACCTTAGATATTATTTAAGGAGCGTATTAAACAATTATATTAGGTGAAATAGTCTAAATGTCTCTTGGATTGTGTTCTTTTAGTTTTTTTGGGTTATTCAATTGTGGTCTCATGTGTTAGGTTTGGTATCGTGACCATTGGTTTCAGGTTGACCATTGTTAAAAAACTCAATATATTGAGATAGTTAATAAATATAATGTACATTATATTATTAAGTTACATTAAAGTGGGGAATGTGGTTTTTTTGTTTTTTTTGTTTTAAAATTGGAAGGAATTAAGATCTATCCTTAGGTTTGAATTTTGGAAATTGATTATATAATTGAGGTGAGTTTTTGGGTCTGGCTAAACATAGACTATCTGAGTGTTTAATAGCTCGTAACTTCAATTGTGCAAATATATACTTGATCGAGGGGAAGGTTCGAGGCAATAGGAAGGAACGGCATTGGAGAAGTATTTACTTGACTTCAATTCTTCGGTGGTGGTAGGTTCTGGTTTATTTCTATTTAGATAGAGAACTCTCAATAGAGATTGATATTTATTAGTGATATGTAAGTCTCCTCTGTACTTGATTGTGTGGTTGTTTGTCTTGTTGGTGGTTTGTGGTTGGGTCTAAAAATAATGAGACTGGTTGAATTTCTATCTAACCCTCTTTTAAAATGATGCCTAAATAAAGAAGGCTTATGAAAAAAATAATGAGATCATTGGATCGAGTGTCACGTTCCGACACAATATTATGGATCGGAGTGTCCACATTCCGACACGGTATTTATAGGATTAGAGTGTCACGTTCTGAACGATATATGGGATCGGAGTGTCACGTTCCCGACCCAATAACATGTAAAGAAAGGATCTTGAGTAACTTAATATACTTAATCTCAAAGAACCTTTTTTCCAAATGAGTATGGTGGGAGGCATGTAGTCTCATAGGAGTGATTTACGTTGTGAGTGATGTTCTCATTATGGGGTTGGGGTGTGGTGTCAGTGGTTTCATGTGTTTGTGTTGTTTGCCACCTGTTCAGTATCGGTAGTTTGATTTTATTATTATTCAATGTATATTGGTTTCTATTTTGAGTGTGGCCGATGATACCTACTCATTACTTGTACCCGTGTACTGACCCCTCTTGTATTTTATTCTTGTTCTTTGTGGATGCAGCAAGTGGTACCATCGACGTCAACTTGCCCTCCACTCTAGTCATTCTGCGCAGCACATCATAGTTCAGGGTGAAGCTATTATTTCTCTCGTGCTGGTATTCTTTCATTTCGGTCTTGATGTCTTTGAATTTCGGACATGGACGTCATCTTTTTACTTTTGGTTTCTTAATACTCTTAGACTTGTAATTTGAGGATAGATTTTCTTGATGTGGATGACTTCCATATTTGGGGATAATAAGTGTTAAACTTTAAAAGCTTATTTAAATTAGTTACATTAATAGGTTTTGGATCTTCCGCTTTGTTTTGTTATTCATAGTTTGAACATTTGTAAGGGGTTGGGGTTCAGATTTGTTGGGTGCTCACCTATCGTGTTAAGAGTGGTGGTTGCCACTCACGAACTCGTTTGGGGTCGTGACACCCAAATATCTCGCTCGCGCACTCTCCTCCAATACCTCTGCTCGCTTCCTCCTTTTTAACAAACACGAAGTGTGATGGAAAATTGTGTCAATTGTTATAAGCATTATAAAATTGTATAATCATTTTATCTTTTTTCCCCTCTCTCCCTATTCCATATCTTGCCGCCATCCTCGCCTTTTCTACTTATACAAACAGAAGCGAATGAATAAATTTGTTTCTGTTTTGTATCAAGCCGTGAGAAAATTGTATGTACACATGCAAAGTACATCTATTTTCCGTCCTATACACTTATATTAATACAATAGAAAGATCCCCCTGCCCAGTTTTCCTTTTGCGCTTTCTCCTCTTTCTCATTTTTATACAATTTTGAATTGTATCTAATTTCTCTCTTTCTCGTTTATACATTCGATTCAATTTATATTCCTTGTCAATTCTCTTTTGCTCTCTCTTTTCATTTTATACATATTCAAATTGTATATAATCATTCTATACGCGGGTATATAATACAAATCATTTTATACACTTCATTTTTTATAACCGTTCTCTGGCCAAGTATCTTTCGCTTTTCTTGTTTTATAACACTTCGTTTTATAGCACTTTGCTTCACTGTATATGTATAAAGCGAATTATACAGTTTCTAGTTTCTATGGAGCGCAATTATGTAATACTTTGTCTATAACATACAAATATAATTTTTTTATGTTGCTTATAGTGAAAGTTGCCCATAAATAAATACAATTAGACAAAGATTCGATAATATTCACACCTATAACAAGAACTACAAATTGGGCTCTTCCTCTTTTTAGCTAAAAGCACTAATTTATTGCACGTTAGTTATACTTGGTCTTTTCCTATCTCTAGCTTAATTAAACTCATTATATGAGGTTTTGTAACGACTTGTTCAATCGTTATCAAAGGGCACTTCGTTGTGAGCAGAGACGGACATATATATAAAGTTGAGGGTGCATGAGATCTTGGAAACTAGCATAAATTGATATTTAATTAACAGTGCATTCATAAGAAATATAAGAGTGTCTGGTGCCGTTGGTACAAACGGTGCCACCCACGATGAAAATTTTGGAATTTTAAATTTTGCTCGGGCTGACGTTATCTCGCTATAAATTTTACTTCCTCCATTTAATTTTACTTGTTTTTATTTTTATTTATCGCTTTTAACTTATCAAGAAAAAACATTTTCGCATATTTTATCCTTTCTATTAATTATTTATTTTTCAAATCATTCTTTTAAGATTTAACACCAAACATCAATTAATAAAAATAGTGTAGTAAAATAATCATGTCACTTAATATTTTTAATAAATATATAAAATTTAAATATAATAAATAAAAGTGAACGGACGGTTAGGTGGTGGTCCTCTAAGAAAAAATAGATTTCCTACTCATTCTGCCATAAATGAAATTGTGGTATCTCTTTTTTGGTCTATGTCATTTTGGTATTGATCTTCCTCCTTTGAAATATACTCCTTTTGTCTATGAATAGTGGTCTATTTAATTTTTTACGCTCTAAAAAATTTCCTCCCCGCTCCTTTTCTTCATCTCTCGTTTTTCCCTCTCCTCCCTCTCCTGTCTTCCCCCTTCCTTTGCGCATGCTCTCCGTTCCCGCTCCCGTCACGTTGCCTGCCCCTCTCCTTGCCCCTGCTTCTCCTTCCCGCCCCCTTCCTTTGCCTGCCGCCGGGTCCCCTTCTCTTTGCTTTTACTGCCGTGGCCCCTCTTGTTGGCCATCCCAACATATTATAATGACAACCTATTGTTGAACGAGGTCCTCCTTTCAGCACATGCTGCACACAATTTACTCATTTGTTTCCTCCTTTCCTAACATGTATTGATATTACACACCAAACCCACTTTTTACTGGCAGGCATATATATCTCCCCACATAACACATTAATCAAGATGTTAAATTTTCATGTATTTGTTAAATGTTTGTATTCAATATGTACTATATATGTTAGGTAGCATTTTCAAAGAGTACTACATGCTTGGACCTTTTAACATTTCCAACGTTAACATAAATAATAAAGAATTTAATTATCTAGGATTGGTGTGATTCTATGTATCTGGAATACAGATACTGGTAGCTTAGCGAGCGAGATTGGAGAGATTGCTCGAGATTTTTTCGGTATCACGACACAATGTGAATCATTTGGGATAGAATCTACTCCGATCTGAATCAAATTACACATAATTTTAATCCACATACATCCGAAATACATATATCTAAGATATTAATTTATATACACCAAAATTCGACAATAATTAATACAACAAATTAGAGTCTATCTAATGTTAATTCATAATTAGTGAAATTTTATATTTTGCGTTAAATTGTCGAGTTGGATGGTAATAACCACCTATGTTTTCCTATATGGTGAACCCTAAGTCTATCTATTGTGAATACCTTTCCATCACCTACCCATTTGTTGGCCTCATTGGTGTTGAAGGAAGCCACCTAAAAGGACATAAGATCAAGAAGATTCAAAGTGGCGGCATTGGGTAGGGTTAACTAAAAGGAAAACTATAGCCAAAAATGTTTTTGATGAGTTGGCTAGTAGTTTCCACAAATTAAAGTAAAAATCTAGTGAAATTTCTTTTGAAATGATAAGTTGTTCATAAATCTCTCTTTTTCTAATGCTTGCAATTATGTACTCATTTGACAACATGCAAAAGATCTTGCGTGTTACGATCAGGACGGCATATCAGAATTTCATTAAAAATATTTAAAATTTAAAAAAGTAGATACATTATCAAATAACATGGTTGATACTCTACTCTTTCTATGTAAATAATTACATTTTTATCCTAAATACTAACATAATTTTTTATTGATTCACATGATGGCTGACGTATAATCATAGTGCCACTTGTTAATTAGAATAAGGAAAACAAAAACAAGTTTATAGATCATTCAAATGTTTTTTTTTCTTGAAGTAAAGATGATTTAAATTATCTCTTTATCACACTTGCACGTTCTTATCTCATTGACGATATAAAGAATTTTCTATGTGCGATATGACATTAATGATTTTTATTATGTATAGGAATTGTAAACATATATACAATTTGAGGAGAAATATCACTATTAACGCAATTGATACTATTTAAAAAATCATCTTGATAATACCAAAGATTCACCCTAAGTAATTATAAACACATATGAATACTAAGTCTACTATTTTTACACTAACTAGAGATACATAAATTAAAGAAAAAAAGTATATCTTGCCTATTAGAGCTGAGGTTGTAGGTCATATCAATCATTATTTTTTTAGTAAATATATCAAATTGCAATATCATAAATCTAAACGTACACAAAGCAAGTATAAATCAAGGTGAATAAGTTAGCTCTATCATTCATTATTTTTTTTAGGTAAATAGTATTAATTTAAGATATAATAAGGTCTATTAAACAAGAAAAGTATAAATCAGAGGTGAATAAAAGTCGCTCATATGACAGTAAAATTTGGTATAGTCCATAAAAGGGACTATGGAAGAAAAAATAGAGATCCAAAGGTGGTGGTCCTCTTAATAAAAAATAGATTGTATACCTTTTTGGGTGTGTGTCATTTGTAGTAATTAATCTTCTCTTTTGAAGTTTGAAATATAATTGAAGAAAATGTCGACACAATGTCCTCATTTTACTAACATTCTTGTTCAATTTTCTAAAATTTTAAAATCAAATCAAACAAATAAAAATAATCGTCGATTTGGTTTGATTTTTTTAATTTTTTATTTACAATTTGCAAGTATTAAAATTGTTGAGGGCAATAAGCATATCGATAGATACAACCACCTAATACATGAACAATACATACAAAAGTTAATGTGGATTCAATTAAGTAATACTAGAGTTATTATTACATGAACAAAATGATTCAATCAAAAGAAAGTGTGACTATGTGATGTAAGGTAGGGAAGATAAAGATAAAATTATAATTCTGAAAAAAAAATGAATTAATTTTTTATTAAATAAATGATGACGTTACCGAATCATAATTGGCCACGTCATTAATTTTTTAAATAAAAAATCAAAATTCTGAATAAAAAATTGAATTTTTTTTTTGATTTTTTACAAAAAAAAATTGATGACGTGCTCGAATTATAATTGAACACGTGTCAAAATGGTTTTGCAAAACCGTTGTTAGAAAATAATGGCATGAATGAGCCTTTTCTTTAACCGTAATGGCATAAATGAGCCAAACATTAACTGATGACAATTTGAGCCTGTTTTTGAAAGTTCAATGACCATAGTGAGGAGTTTTAAAAGATGTTTGATTCGATTTTACCTTTTTTTTTAAAGTTAAAATCAAATCAAACAAATTATAATCTTTTTTAACACCAAATTACTAATTAAAGGTTTTTTCTCAATTTAATTTGAATCGTCAAATTTGATACGATTTATCAATTTCTTTTTACCCCTTGACCCTTCCAATTATCACCTACTCTTGGCTTGGCTTCATTCTCTTGTTGAAGAATAAAGAAGATTCAAAATTGTGACATTTGGTTTGATTTGATCACTTAAGTGATTGTCAATTTTCTTTTGAAATGACATAAATCTCAATTTGACAACATGCATGAGTAGTAGCCATCAAAATCAACATTTTATGTCTTTATATTAAATATTAATAAGACCATTCTTGTGAGAATATAATATATATTCATGATCATTAGTTTAGTTGAGTTAGACTGGCAATTAAATTTCCACAATTAAGATTAGAATTTTAGTTTTGATCCTATCAAAGTGGATCCTGTGTTGTCAATTATTTTTTTGAATGACATGATTCTCTTTTCTTCTTTTTTTATATGATGAATTTGACCTCAATTTGAAGACATGTATGAGTCATACGTTACAACAAATAAAGAATTTTACGATAATTATGTACCAGTAATAAAGAACTTTATGATAATTATTTAGTTATAATAATTAAATACTTAAAAGTATTTAGTTGAGATAATTTTAATACATTACTAGGATGTTTCCACATTGGTGGGGAAAGGCAACTTTAAGGCAATTTAAGGTTGTTAAGTTTACGTTCACATGACGATCTAAAGGGTAAGTTCAATGGCAGAGTCGGCTTTTAAAAGGTTCAAAATCTCAAGAATTAGGAATACGAAAAAAGTATGCTAAAGGGGATTTTTCAAACAAATATTTGGTATACCTAAAAATGATTTTAATTATGGAAAAATAACATATTTTTCGCCTAAAAATCGAAAATTAAAACCCTAGTGTAAGGTGGCTCCGCCGCTGGTTGAGTCCTTCTTTCTAGAAGATGGTGTACTTTCACGCCGTGCTTGAAAGTTTAAGTGTTTGTTTGTTATCTGTTTTTCTACGTAAATCGATTTTATAAGTAACATTTCTATAGAATTGTTCACTCCATTTGCAAATGAACTCTAAATTTTTAAAATTATTGTCACTAAATGTCTTTTTTTTAACTTATAGCCATCAAAAGTATATACTCAGAAGCTAAGTGTTATTTTATTTGTTTTTCTGATCTCTACGAACATGTTTGGACTTTATATTAGTGAGATTATTCTTTGTTGAGGAAAATCTTGCCCAATCTTTTTTTGTGGGGTTTAGGGTTGGCTATGATGTAATTTCTTTGAAAGTTCCTTATATGAAGAATGTGTTTTCATATCGACTAGTGTCTAAACATACATGGAATCTCGAATTTTTTGAAACTAATCATTGTAAACATTTATAGTAATTAAATATTTCTTCGTATATATTAAAATGTTAGAGTAGATTACCATCTTTCAGTTTACAAATATCTCAAAGCAAGTAGAAAATCGTAAACTTTGTATTGATAATTATTGTTTATTTATTGTATATTTTAATGCACACAGACAACTTATATTGAATAGATTGTATATTTCTCAATCGTTACATTAATGTTCACACATCTATATTTGATGATAAATCTCAAGAAAAGTAGGGTTACGAGATAGCGTTGATATGAAGGTGAGCATAAAAAGGAAAATAATTATTAAATAATAAATAATGACAAAATAAGAAGAAAAAAAATATCAAGGTATCGACGGGATCATACCAAATCAGTTGTTACATAAAATGAGGCTTTTCATCTTTATCTAACAATGAATTTAAACGATGTGATACAATAGAATTAAGCAAGTAACATCAAAATTTAAACTAACAATTACACAATACAATAAAACGTATAATTATCAACCATCCAAAATTCCAAACAAGGTGTTAAACCTATGTCATCGACATTCATTCAAATAACAGAAGAATTTTAGGCTTTATCATACACACATGAAGGGCTTGTGCCATATAATAAATAGTTTATAAGTGTGTCTTTGTATTAGGACTTAAGATTTCAAAAATAATAGATGGTTACTATTAACAAAAATGTATTAGGCAATAGTTGTCCATCTCTTCGGGGAAAGAATACATCACAAACCATTGAGATGGAGACATACAAAATTAATAGACCAAAAATACATCAACAGAACAAATATTGGCATTGTAGTTATTCATTTAGGGGTCGATTGGTGTGAGGGACTAAAAATAATAATAATAGAATAAAAAAAATTATCTTATTTTATTGCCATGTTTGAAATATCTCATTATTTACACATAGTGATAAAATAAATTATTTCAAAATAACTAATTCCAAAATAATTTATGTGTTTCTGACCAAATGAGCCATAAGAGTCAGCTTTGGTTGGGATTTGAAGCCCTTAGAGAGTATTACTATACCCCCATTTGTCCAAAAAGTTAAAGGAGATGCTGACCTTTTCCAAGTGGGGAGCATGATAAAAAGGATTACTTTAAACTCCCTCACTTTAAAAATAATTCCATTTGCTTTTTGAAAATTAATTAAATTAGATTTATTTTAAACTTTTATATTTAAAAACTATACTTAGAATATTATAAATTATAATTTTTTCATTTAAAAATTATATAGATAACAAGAGTAAAAAGAAAGAGGTATCAAACTTTGTCTCCTTTAATTTAAAAAGTCTCAAGACTTTGTTTTAAATTCCATGCGTTTTAAAATTATTCTTGTAATTATGCTAGAAAAACAAAAAAATGGGTTCTCTATGATATATAGTTATTAATGGTTATGTAAGGGTTATATTTAGAAAAAAAAACTAGCTATTATAGCAATGGAATATTACACTATAAGGCAGGATTTAAATGGTATTCTAGCGATGGCGATCTTTATCAGAGAGATTCGAATTTGAGACTAATGATTAGGACGAATTGAGTAATGAAAACTTCTACCACAAATCCCTCGTAGAGGTGGTATATATTTCATTATTCACAGTATATATACAATATAATATTCTAATTCAAATGGTAACAGTGCAACATTTATCACTTGGAAAAATAAAAAATTAGTAGCTTTTAGTTTATTGAATATTAAATACAGATGTTGAAACAATATTTTAGGGTACCATGATAGATTCATATCATAGGCTATTTAACTAAAAAAAGTGAAAGTATTCCTAATAACCTTATCTTTTGTCATTAGTCACTCTTCTAAATGCCCATTATACATAAAAACATTGTGATCTCGCCTGTGACCAGAACCACAATAAAAACAAAACATTCCATCGATTCACATGAACCCCATGAAAAAAAAGAACTAACATCGGACATTTTTCCCCACTTTAGTTTTAAAGAAAAATAAAAAACAAAATTGTATGTTACGTGTAAAGATAAGTTTTTGAGACCACAGAGATATAAATAATAGTAGTAGTATGAACAAGAACACAACATAGGATCTAATTTATTAATGAAACGGATAAGGAATAATAAGCCTCGAAGAATTTAGATTCAAATCTCCAGAAAGATAAAAAATAAGCATTAAACTATTTTTTTTCATTATTTGTAATTGGAATCAGAATTACAGAATACATCTCATTCGAGGAAATAACCACGTTCTAATAATAATATAAAATTAATAAACTATAGCAAATTGACACAAATTCATACAAAAAAAATGATAGCATAGGAATAAGCCAAAAAAAGAATAAAATAAGTATGATTATAACTGTCAATACAGTGATATGAAAATGATAAAATCTCGAGGAGGATCATGATTTCTAAAAAGATCAATATACGCTAGTAAGGTAATTCTCATTATTTGCAATTAGTAGAAGTACCCAATTACCATAGAAGTGGTAGAAAAAGTAACACAAATCTAATACAAATTAATCGACCTAAGGAAAATTGACTTGAAAGGGGATAGCGAATGGACACCAGAATAAAATCCCCCCGCCCCCCTGCCCAACATGGAGATCATAATGTAAAAAAAAAAAAATTTATGAGATATAGTACTGTCAATGTGAAATGGTACGACAAAAACAGATCTCGAGATCATATTGTAAATCTCAATTAAAACAATAGAAGAACGCTATAATATAATTCTACTCAAATAATCATTAATACATATGTGGAAGAAGAGAGGAAAGACACATAACAATAATCTGAAAATAATCGAGATATACATAAAGTAAAAATAATATGGAAACCACATTTTTTGAAAAAGAAAAGCATAGGTAGGGTGATTGAATTGAAGGAGGATTTAATGTGTTCATGGGACTAAGGGCAATTGCAACTTTATTATTTTGTTGTAGTGCACCAACCCTTTGTTTTTTTTATGCCTTCTTCACTAGATTTGAGTCTATTGAAAAAAGAGAAGAGCAACGACGACAAACATAGATGAAATGTGTTTTGCTTTTACAGGCCCCACACGCCCACATTTGAGGCCACCGCCGCGGGCTTCTACCGGCTCTAATAGCTAACAATGCTTCTGCCCCCACAAGTTGAACAAGCTTAACCCTACTTTCTCCATGGCATGGGGACGTGCTAACTTATATTTTGCACATAATATACTGCCTAGTTGTAGAGATTCTGTGTGTGAAGATTTATTATCATCTTCGTATATCAATTTATGTGATATAGTGGTGACTTGACACGATGAGTTAGACACAAATAATATCATCTCTAAAATACTACTCACAGTCCATCCACCCATGTCTCTAATTATTTGTACACTTTTGGAATGATACTCCTATAAGAAAATAATGATTGACCGAGTGAATTATCAATTTTTTTCCCGTCTATTTTATAATTACAAAAAGTTGTGCAATTAAAAACTTAATATTTTCAAAAAATTTAACCGTTTCAAAATTAATTTAATTGAGGGATTATATATTAGGTAAAATAAAAAAATTGTCGTTCTTGATTGTCTAAGAGACAAGTTGTATCATTGGGACAACTAAAAGAAAGTAGACAAGTTAATTAGGGACAACTAAACATGGAAAAAACAGTAGGCTAGAAGTATATTATCAAAGTACGAAACTAAGAGTATTTAATGTCATTGTTTTAGGATTGTCATATACCTCTAACAGAAAACTTGTAAGTTATTCATTGGACCTTATTTTAGTGTTTTCTTTGAAGTCAAGTTTTCAATATATGAACACGAATCAATTTATTTTGATTAACTAATTTGACTAGTGAATATGAAATACTTGCTTATTTCTTCTATGTTGGTCAAATGTATATTTTTAAGGTTAATAACGTTAATTATAAAAGAGTAAGTATGAAGAATGTATAGTTTATTGTGTTAAGTTTTGTGAAACGACAATATAAATGAACATCTATTTAAAAAGAAGGACAGGGAAAGAGAAACGGGAGAAGAGAAGGAGGAGGGAGCGAGAGGGAGGGGATGAAAGCCAAGGGGGGAAAGAGGGAGAGAGAAAAAGAGGACAGAGGAGAAGGAGAGGTAGTGGGAGAGAGAAAGAGACGGCAGGCGGGGGGAGACTAACAAAAAAAAGTGAGTTATAAATCAAAAATGGAGGGTTGTTGGTGTACTAAAGTTATCACATGTTGCAAAAATTTTAAAGGGGTAATGTCATATATGGCCACCCAAATTTTATTTTGTTACACTGAAAGTCACTAAGGTTCTTTTTTCATAACAAAAAATTTACTTTAACTTTACCTAAATTATCACCAAAAGTCACTAAATTATTGTTGCAAAAGAATTCATTGCAACTTAATGGCACTTAGGCTCACATTAACAGTCATTTTATAATTTTTATAATGAAAAGTCAATTTACTTTTTAAGCATAAAAAGTCTATCTTTTTTCCCCCCTCAGTTATGACTTCTTCTGAAACAGGGAAATGGGAGAGAATTACGAATATAAAGAATAGAACTCTCACAACAAGGCGATAGTTTAAATAGTTCTTCAATTAAGCTATTAAAATTTTCCGATTCTTTAACTATTCACATTAAATTTATCTTGCTTTTTTGGAAACAAGTCAAGTATCTTGTAACTATATGATATGCCCTTTAAGAAATGAAAATATTAGCCATAAGGTGTGAGTAAATAAATGTCTCAACTCCAAATACTCACACTCCATTTATTTATACTATCTCAAAATTAAATTTGTATTTTGTTTATTTGCCACTTCAATTAGATAAAAAACAAATTTTATAGATAAGATAGAATCTTGTCTGAATCTCAAAAATTAGGACTGTTAGGGGAGTAATATACTGTACGAGATAATATTTTTTAAAATTGCTAATAGTCATTTGCAAGAAGACACATAAATTAAAATTAAGAAATGTATGAGACATTTTTGGTCAGCGGAAAATTTGGCTGACTCATTTTGTAACATAAATTTTGGACAGATTCTTTAAAGAATCTATGATTTTTGTGATGCACTGTTGATACTTAAAGGGTTGTTAACCCCCGCCATTCCAAAGGATAATTTATTTTGAAAATAAGTTATTGTTGCGTTTGAAAATTTATAATTGTAAATCATGAAATTGATAAATTATATAACAAAAACTTATTTTAAAAATATAATATTATTATATGAAAAGTGATATAAAAAAATTAAAATTGTTGAGAGAATAAATCTCCCCACACTGAATTCTTACGTTTACATTGTGACGTTGTTGTGTTTTACTATGAGAAAAAGAATCTTTAATTTATACCTCCAATTTTTTTCTCTAAGGTAAGAATAAATTAAATATAGAAGAAAATAATATTATTTTATTCTAAAAAAAGTTAAAATATTTATGGTAAACTTCAAATCAGGTAAGAAATCAGAATAAAATCATAACAGTTATTTCGAAATAAATTATTTTACCAAATAATTTATTCCGCAAAAATATTGAGACGAAAAATAAAATAATCTTAAACTATTATACTTTCTACGTCAAACCAAACGGCTGCTCACTATTATATATAAGCATTACATAAAATAGAGTTGTATCTATAATTTCATTAACCATTCTGGTATACTCAGATTCCTCTTCATCATAATTCCACCAAACTTTCAAAAAAGGCACGTGTTTTCTTCTTCATAGTATAACCTTTTCTTTTTTTTATATATGATTTTTGAATAATGGATATTTGTGCTTTTGGCTTAACTTTTTTTAAAAATACTTCTTGCCTTTTGTGCTCCAAGCTTCCTTTTATATACTAAGTAGGTTTTAATTTTTTAAGGAGTGGGATTTTCTTGATTTTTGGTGTCAACAAAGATGGACATCACTCTGAGGCTAATGAATGTGTTTTTTTTCTTGATTTTACTCATATGTTTGTTGGTAGATATTTTCAAGAAAAATGGAGAAGAAGATAGTTTTGTAGAAAAAAGGGAGAATAGGAGAAAATCCACATTTTTCATCAAGATTACAGTTTTGTTGAATTTCTCCATAGCTATTTCTTATTTGGGATTTTGTGTGAATGAATTCTTGAATTTGAGAGATTTTGTGTTTGAGGGTTGTGTTTTTTCTTTGATGACATGGAGTGTAGCAGCTGTAATTGCAGCCTATTCATTAAACAGAGAGAAAAGGTGGCCATTATTACTCATCCTATGGTGGGTATTTTCTAGTGTTTTTGACATAATTTTGGTCTCATTTCATCTTCTCAACCCACACCCCCCACCTATATAATATTTACAAAGCCCCCATTTTCTTCCAACACCCCGCCGCAAATACTAATCCCCGCCATTTTGTCCCTACCATGTCCACCCGCCTCCTTTTATGCCTTTTTGTCAATTGCATTGCCACTACCCCCACCCACCCGACACCCCCCCACAAATAACACACGAAAGTCAACAGCCCCCAACTTCTTCAAAAAAGATCCCCCCCGCATGATGACAATGATGCATTTTCCAGACGCTGATTAGTCTTTGGAGCCTAATCACATTAGATGGCCCTCCCTCAATCACAACTACCCCCTCTCCTTGAAAAGGGGCTCCAACCAACAACCCCCCCCCGCCCAGCGGTTAAGCGTAAGTAGAGCACATACCTTTAATTCCTCACACTGAAACTTCTAATGAAGCTTCTTCTTTGTTGGAACACGCGCTTCGACAAAAGAAAGCTTCTTCTTTCTCCCTCCCTGATGCCTACTTCGTGATTGATTTGGACCACCAATTGCTTCCCCCCGCCCCTAATGACCCCCAGCGTTGCAGGTAACCCCCCTCCTAGCCTGATTTTATTTTTTCCAATTAAGCCCACCCACCCCAATTTGTAACAAACCCAGACCCACCAACTATTTCATGATTCTCTTTTGGTTTCAAGCCGCACCCAGCACCGGACCCGTTAACACCAATTGCTTCCTCCATATCCCCGGTCCCTCTTGCTGATAAACACGTTTTGTGAATTTTTGTCTTGGAAAGAAAGATGAGGCCAAACATGCAACCCAAAGGACCCCCCATGATGTTAGGCAGTCATCTTCTTCTTTGCCAAAACAGTAGAGTCACTGTCCCAAAGGCAATGGTACTTTGGAGCTAACCGGATTGGTGTTCGCATCAGAGCCGCTCTGATGGCATTGATATATAAAAGAACTTTGTCCATAAAGTATGGCGGAGCAAAAGACGGGAAGATGATAAACTTCATCAATGTTGATGTTGAGAGAATTGGAGACTTCTGCTGGTATATTCATGGAGTTTGGTTGCTTCCTGTTCAGGTTACATTTGCCCTGCTTATATTATACAGGAATTTGGGTGCTGCTCCCTCTATTGCTGCTCTTCTTTCCACCATATTCGTCATGGTGAGCAACACACCACTTGCCAATATGCAAGAGCAGCTCCACTCAAAGATAATGGAAGCCAAGGACGTGAGAATTAAAGCTACTTCAGAGACCTTAAAAAGCATGAGAGTCTTGAAACTGCACTCATGGGAGTCAACTTTCTTGAAGAAGCTGCTTCAACTAAGAGAAAATGAGAGAGGTTGGCTTAAGAGATACCTTTATACATGTTCTGCTGTGGCTTTCCTCTTTTGGGCCTCGCCAACGCTCGTCTCAGTTGTAACCTTTGGTGTTTGTATCATCTTAAAAACACCATTAACCTCAGGAGCAGTTCTCTCAGCACTAGCAACTTTCAGGATTCTACAAGAACCAATTTACAACTTGCCTGAGCTCATTTCGATGGTTGCTCAGACAAAAGTTTCTGTTGACAGGATTCAAGAATTCATGAGAGAGGAAGATCAAAAGAAGTTACCAAGCTATAATACTCCTAACACTTCTGAAGTGGCGATCGAACTTGAACCAGGAGAGTATGATTGGGGCACAAATGAGTCCAAGAAATCAACAATTAAGATAACTGAGAAAATCAGGATAATGAAAGGGTGGAAAGTAGCAATATGTGGTTCAGTAGGATCAGGGAAGTCAAGTTTACTCTGTAGTATTATGGGAGAGATTCCTAGAATTTCTGGATCAAGTATTAAGATTAATGGTTCGAAGGCATTTGTACCACAGAGTACTTGGATTCAGACGGGCACTGTTAGAGACAATGTTCTGTTTGGCAAGGAAATGAATAAAGCACGTTATGATGATGTCGTGGAACGATGTGCTTTGAAACGTGACATTGAGATGTGGGCTGACGGAGATCTAAATTTGGTAGGAGAAAGAGGAATGAACCTAAGTGGTGGACAAAAGCAAAGAATTCAGTTGGCCAGAGCTATTTATAGTGATTCAGACATCTATCTGCTGGATGACCCTTTCAGTGCAGTTGATGCACAAACTGGAGCTCATATGTTCAAGGCAAGCTCTACATCCTACTTTTGTAGAATTCTTTTCAGTAATGTAATTGCTCTTATTGATGTGCTATAATCATTCATCATATTGCAGAAATGCTTAATCCAACATCTACAAGAAAAAACAGTTGTTTATGCCACTCACCAGTTGGAATTTTTAGATACTTCTGACCTCATCCTGGTAAGTTGAAATTATCTTAAGCTATTGGTTTTCAGGTTGATCGAAACAAACTAGAAAAGTATATCTTAGTTTTTATGCTCACCTGATATGCTTAGGTAATGAAGGACGGAAGAATTGTTCAATCAGGAAAGTATAACAAGTTGATTGCAGATCCGGATGGTGAGCTACTAAGGCATATGGTGGCTCACAGTAAATCATTAGATCAAGTGAACCCTTCCCAAAAGTGCAGCTGCTTAACCAAGGGTAAGCATCAGAATAACCAAATTGAAGTCGAAGAGTGCTTTGAAGATCTTACCTGTGACAACAGGATCTTAGGAAGAACTCAGCAGGAAGATGCAGTATCAGGTCGAGTTAAATGGGAAGTCTACCGACGGTGTGACCTGAGGCGATAAAGGGGGCCTGTTACTCGGGCCTTGCTATTGCCAAGTTTTATTACAGGGGACTGACAGACAGATGGCAAGGAAACATGGATACATGGGAACAGAAGAAGAAGGAAGGGTTACTAGTGAGAGATTAATTGGAATATTCGTGCTGATGTCAGGGGGAAGCTCTCTTTTCATCTTAGGAAGAGCAGTTATGCTTTCAACTATCGCAATTGAGACTGCTCAGAAGCTCTACATTGGAATGATCAAATCAATCTTCCGAGCACCCTTGTCATTCTTTGACTCCACTCCTTCCAGCAGAATTCTCAATAGGGTGAGTGTAGCAGCTGAAATGATCTAGTTGTCTTGAAACGTGTCTATATTAAGTTCTTTGTTTCTCAAGACATGACTTTCTAGCTGCATCTATACTGAACTTTCAAGTTTTGTTTCTTTCTTGTCAGTCTTCTACGGACCAAAGCATCGTGGACACAGATATTCCGTATAGATTGGCTGGACTGGCATTTGCGCTTATTCAATTATTGAGCATTGTTGTCCTTATGTCCAATGTTGCCTGGCAGATCTTTTTTCTCTTCCTTCTGATACTGGGCCTCTCCATGTGGTATCAGGTAATAAGAAGCTCAACCTGAAGTTACTTTTGGTCCCTATTTACTTTTAACTGCCAGAAAATTATTGGAACTCAAACAATGAGTATTTTACTTCCCATAAAGATGGCCTTAGTGCTAATGATTCAGTTCTTATTGCAGGCATATTACATTACCACTGCTAGAGAACTGGCAAGGATGATTGGCATTCAGAAAGCTCCAATCCTACATCATTTCTCTGAATCTCTCAACGGTGTAGCAACGATTCGTTGTTTTAACCAGGAAGACCGATTCTTGAATAAGAATTTAAGTCTCATCGATGACTATTCTCGTGTTGTCTTTCACAACTCTGCTACAATGGAATGGCTCTGTGTTCGAATTAACTTTCTCTTCAATCTCATATTCTTCTTTCTTCTCGTCATCCTGGCACACCTTCCACGAGAGGCTATAGACCCCAGTAAGCTTTTATTCTTCTCCATTTCCATTTCATGCGTCCTGTGTAGCACATTCCCAGGTCAACGAAATTCCAGGCAGCTTCTCTGGTGATGCATGAGTAGACATAAGAAAAAGATCTTAGATTAAGAAATTGCACAAACTGAGGAAGTCAAATCTATGATAACAACTTTTTCTTTCCTTTCATTAGCGTGCATATGCTCTCCTTACCATACGAAGTGTCGTGTGTTGTCAGACTCAGAGACGTAGTTCAGGGCTCTATATTTCCTCTCGCCTCGTTCTCATCGCTTTCCCGTACACTAATATCTCTCCTGCCTGGTCACATGGGGTACTCTCTGCACTTGTGGTGCAAGAGCTGTCGTTACCGCTTTCTTGGTCGGAAGACTGTGAGCGAGTGGGGTATCGATGGATGATCAGTTACTATTTCGCTCCTATGAGGTCGTCACCACTAGGTGGGAACATGTCGACTCAGGTCTGAGGGCTGTAAATCTTAGGAGTGTGTGGTCAAACGGTGCGATATGCGTGCGGGCTGACATCTATGTAGTGTAGTCTAGGAAGTGTGAAACCTTTGTAGTATGTGTGAGGCAATATAGTGGTCATGGTGTGCGGGGGTCGGGGAAGAGGATCTGGGTCGGGTCGGGAGGACACGCATGGTGAGACAACAGTCTCAGATGAAGTAACTGTACTCATGGGGTGGAAGCTGGCTAAAAAAAAAAAAGCCTATGAAGACTCCATCTGTAATTGAAAGTCAAGGCAAAGCCCAATGTAGCCTTCTAAAAGATAATTGAATAGGAAGTACGTTCATGTACCAGAGTTTTGAAAACCAGCCCGACTCCCCCGAGGTCTAAAGGGTATAACCTGTACCTTTCCAGAGGGAAAGAAAATTGGTGTAGTTGGAAGAACAGGAAGTGGAAAGTCTACTTTGATCCAAGCTCTCTTCAGGGTTGTCGAACCATCTGAGGGATGCATTCTTATCGATGGAATAGACATTTCCAAGATTGGTTTGCAAGACCTGAGGTCTAAGTTGAGTATAATACCACAAGATCCAATCTTATTCCAAGGAACAATTAGGACTAATCTTGATCCATTACAACAACATACAGATCAGGATATCTGGGAGGTAATGTTCTGAATTTCTTTTTTCTTTCGACTAAGTATGAGACTTTGTAACTTACTACGATATACCATTCTGTATTATGAGCAATCTCACATGACTTTGTAACTTACTGTAAGAATGATTTCATATTTCAGGTCTTGCAAAAATGTCATTTAGCTGATATTGTGAAGCAGGATCTAAGGCTTCTTGATGCACCAGGTACAAATACTAGGTTCTGTGGTCTGAACCCACCTTTATACTCAAAATACACAACATTTGGAATGGGAAATAAATGATGAAGAATTTTATGTTGCAGTTGCAGAAGACGGAGAAAACTTGAGCGTGGGTCAAAGGCAGATTGTGTGCCTAGCTAGGGTATTGCTACAGAAAAGGAGAATATTGGTACTTGATGAAGCTACTGCTTCAGTGGATACAGAGACGGACAATGTCATTCAGAAAACTATAAGAGAAGAAACAAATGGATGTACAGTTATAACAGTGGCACATCGGATACCCACAGTTATCGATAATGATCTTGTTTTAGTTCTTGGTGAAGGTAAAGATACAGAACCTAGCTCTAGCACCTCAAGCACACACAAAAAAAACACAGCATAACATTAGTAGTGGCAGAATATAGTGCAACCATAGAACAGCTGAGAATACACACACCATATTATTCGAAATGTACTATATTACCTGATAAAATTTGTCTCGTTTGATGCAGGAAATATTCTTGAGTTTGATACTCCTAACCAGTTATTGAAGAACAGTTCTTCAGCATTTTCAAATCTGGTGGCAGAATTCTTGCGTAGATCATCCAAGGGGTTAACCTAAAAGCATAGCGCTAGGCACATTTGATAGTACATCTAGTTTAGATCATCTATAGGAAGGAATGACCTATTCAAAATCTGCCATTGTATAGTACAGAATCATAAACTGACATCAAAATTGAACAGCTATAACTGGAGAAAATGCAGTAAGTTGAGCAGTCACTCAAAAAGTATATTTCTTGTAACTGCCAACCAAAGGTGACATGAACCCTGCAAGATATGTAGAGTGTTTATTCTTAATCCCTAACTCATAGTTCATGTACTTTAAGGAGCTATTTTCATATAGAGTGTTTATTCTTAATCCCTAACTCTTTCTTGTTATTTGTATCATTTCTTGTCTGTTATCCATCAGTTTATCTCTCTACCTGCTATTCTCCTATGAGCTAACTATTCCCATAGCAACAATCACATTGCTAAGAATGACACAGGCCAACAGAGCTTATATAAGGTTCAACCAAAACATAGATATAGTAAAAGGGAGTACGTACAATAACTTATGTGACCATCAACTCTTCATTTCATCCATTATTCTATATTTATGTCTTGTAACTTATGCAACATTTGAGCCATTCATTTAGCAAATTTACTACCCACTATCTTCCTATTCTTTGCCAGAAGATATCATTAACTATAAATAGTGTGTTGTTTTCCTTTGTGGTGGGTAGGGAGAAACAACAGACAAGAGAAGTAACCTCCGACCCAAGTAACCCGAGAGAAAGCTGATAGTATTTTATTATGTTATATTGACCACTAGAAGAATGTTTTTAACTATTAACGGAGACAATGAAAATGCTTAAATTGAATTAACTTGTGAACGCCAACTATTTCACCAATATTTGTTATCTATCACAAACATAAGTACTGAAAAGTAACGAGTAAAGCAATGATTAGACAATGTTTTGAAAGTCATGTAAAATAAATTTTTATTTATTGTTTCAATTTGTTTGTCCTATTTTGACTTGACACCGGAAGAAAAATGTATTGTATGATTTAATGAAATAAAAAATTTATCGAAAAGGGATGTACCTTCCTTGTTTAATAAACTAAAAATGAAAGTTAGATAAATAAATTAAAACGGAAAGGTTTATTATCACCCCCTAGTAGAATGAAAACATTCGAGAGGTCTCAAAATGGAAAATGTATCATATATTAAAATTGGGCTGGAAGAAGTAATAAATGTATTGTACAATGGACATTATAATTCAATTATTCAAAATTACATTGTTTAAGATAAAAGAAGAACAGCTACACGATCAAATTGAAAGTAATTGTCAAGAAAAGGGAAGGGGAGAAATAGAACAAAATAAACTTTAGAATCTATGTTCGAAAAGAATTTCTAGTAATTCAAATTCTTAAATATTCTAGAGATAAAAAGACGAACAAATGAATCTAGCTAATTGACCTTATATGTCCTCACATGTACATTGTAATTTTCCGGTTAGGATGAACCCCACTCATACTGATAGCAAAAACAGATTCAAGAAGCAAAAATAGAGGAAAGAAAAAAAAAAAGAGAGGCACAGTAAAACGGGGAAAGAAAATTGCTTGAACTGATATTGTTCAATGCTGCTGTATGCGCTTTTTTTGGCCAAAAAAAAAAAAAAAAAAAATACAACACAGCTTCGCACTTAAAAAAATAGGATTAGCATCCCAAAGCTTTCTCCTAAAAAAAAAACTAGACCGTATAAAAAACAACTTTCCTAAGACGTGAACTAACAGGACTCTTTTAAAACTGACACATACACCCTGGCTCCGCAATTTGAGAAGTCATTTCATTGTTTGAATCACAGGTGAACTATTTCTGCATTTACGCCATTGCTTCTGGGCGTCATCTCATGCAACAACTTTCTAAATTGAGCAATGTCACTCTAACTCACCTTGCTCTCGTGGTTTTCAAATTCCCCATGAACCAACGACACATCAAGGGGATAAATTTATGGTTTCTGAGTGATGAAGATGATGTTGTCGCGAAGCAGTAGAAGGTTTTAGTCTTTTTGAGAAGCACCATGCTCAGAGGCAGACAAAACCCCTGGTTCATTTCCCATAGCAACTGGAATTGGAGATTCTTCTTCATTCAATGAACAGCATTGTTCCCTGCAAGAACATTGTCCAAGACATTTTCATGAACAGACCCAGAGCATATCTTTGAAGTACTAATTTTACGAGATCAAGGCCTTCAGCAGTAACAGCTTTAACGTCATAACAATGCGTTAATAATCATTTGTTATTCTACTTTTTTTTCATGCTTTCTGTACTCTGATGTTATAAAAGGATCAATAATATGGGGTTGACACAGTTTATTATCAAATACATGCATTGTTCATGCCATTGGACGCATATTTTTCACTTGGAGAGATGTGGTTGCCCTGTACTTCTTGATCCAACAAACAAACATGAACTTGAAGATTCATGTGGAGTTGTTCTATAAACAGAAATTTCCTTCATAGATAGCCTGGAAAACCATCAAAATTAACAAAATTTTCTTTCTGGAAACATTCATTGTCTCCTTCGTCACTGACTCGTGTGCTATCTGAAGAACTAAGAGCAGCATTTACCCCCTCTGCAGGAGAAAAGCCTATTTTTTCCTGCACAAGCTTGAAGCAGAAAAAAGTTCAACATAATCAATTCTGACCAGGCGGGTTGGCCATCTTTATTCAATAACTTACAGCATGATCTATAAGGATCTCAGAGATTAGGCTGCCATCATCAACATAAACCCGAAGCTCGTATTTACTACTCTGTTTATACTGAAATCCCTTCACACCAGTAAGAAAGCACTGCAGATTTAAGGCAGATATCAGCTTCTTATTAACATGAAGATAATTCTACTCCGCAATCCCAACTTTTTGCACTAAAAATAAAAAAAATAGAGTTCACTGTTTTGTATTGTGAATGACAAAACACGGTATTAAAATAATCTTAATCGAAATGGCTAGTTACCAACTCTAAATGCACAAAAATCAAGACAAGGCACAATGATAGGCTGATAGCAAATGAACCAGAAATGCATAAAATTACGCTGCTAGGAAGAGGGATGCCAGTTATGGGGGTTTTCTAGATAGATTGCAATTTGCCATGGCTTAAGAAAAAATCCATTCCTACTTGAGCAATTTGCCATTGGAATTTCAGTCTTGTATTTTCATTATATTAATTTACAGAGATTATTCTGCTTGCGAGTATCTCCAATTGACCCACACAAATCATAGCCAAGTGGAAAAAGACCCAATTACTAAGGGTAAGATAGAAGGGACGCAGTGAATTTTCTATATGGCAGCATCAGAGAAGTTGATATCACGAGGGAGAGCAAAACTTACCTTAATTTTTCCTCTAGCAGTGAAGCACTGCATGCATACACCTGCTTAGCTGGACAGACGACTAAGTAATAAAGGGTTTTTTCCTTTGCTCCAGAAGTATATATGGATGGTCCAATTCATCACCCAAATCAATTTCATCAACGTAATTGCTGCGTAGACATGTATTGGTGTTAACAAATCTTCATAATGGAAACTATCACTAGAAGACACGAACGCTTCCCTCTGCTCCTGCCTACTGCAGGTGTTGGCAGGTCACTTCTAACATCTGACAAAAGTCTCCCTATCCATGGAAGAAGAAGATGAAAGCAGGGTCATTATGTTTCCCTTCTAATTGGAACAGCATGCCTTCCGGTGTTCAATGTCCAGCCAATATGGATATCCTCTGCATGACTAGCTGCATCAGATGAAAAGGTAGGTCCAGTGTTCCTATTGAATGGGACAGAAACAGCTGGAGTAGATGGGAAATTAGATTGAGCCTCTCTTCTATAAACAGGAGTGGTGAATGACATAGAAGATGGTTGCCCAGATGTAAAGGGATGAATTTCTTCAGTTGCAGTAGTAGCAATGCCAGATGTTCCTGCACCCCAAAGAGAGAGATTAAAAGAGAGATACCTCTGTTATTACAGTACATATCACATGAGTGATATGTGGTTCCAACGAGCGAAGCCAGGACATAACCGTTCACCACAAGATGATCAAGAGGCATATCAGACTTATTTTCCAATTTATGTGAAGCCACCTCTTTTATCTTGTACACTACCTTAGCTATAATCATGTGGGATAAATGTTTCTGCAAACTAATCCTCAAACTAGAGTAAAAAAACCCAAAAACTGAAGCTCAAACCAGCTTGTGCGGAGAGAAGAAGCCAATCAAAAGGAGCAATCTGAACAAAATATATAGCTTCTCTCTCATACTAAAACAGTCATAAGACCAGCACCAAATCACCCAAAGTATGCACCAACTTGTTTTTTCCACATTAAAGCACAACGACATGAAACATGCAGTACATCTACAGATATCCCCTAAACTAATTGGCAAAGAATCCTCTTTAGGTGTCAAAAAGTACCTCTTCGGAACCTGAAAATGCATATTTGGTTCCTTGAGGAATATCAGAGTGCTCTGGAACAGTACACCTTCTCGTGCCAAATGCCAGCAGCAGTAAGCTTAGTTTGCCAAAGGAGGTAACCCACCCAGACCTGTTCGGCATTGGGGCATAGACGAAGTACTAAATAACCAGAAAGTGATTGGTTGTTTCTGTTTCTAGCATACACTAATAAATCATGACAATTACGCTTATTTCCTCATTGGTAAACCAAATCCTATAACTGAGTCACGATATTAAGACTTTCACTAAGGTCAAAAACAAAATGGGCGAGGAATGATGAGGACAACACAACAAACTAACACTTTTGCTAATATCAGAGAAACAGGCTCTTAACTTTAACCGTTAAGTCAGGACCATCAGAATACGCTATTTGACCCTTGAGCGAAATACCCCTGAAGAGACTTGAACATCAACTACTACCACATAATCCATGTTATTGGGGACTTAGTGTTGACTATTGAATCTCTAATTTGATAACATTCAAATCATCCAGTCAGTTAGGGTCCTCTAATGCTAGCACTGACATCACCTCTGCTCATTCCAGTGAATGCAACACTGTATAAGGCATCTACTACCAACAATATCAGAATTTGGTAATTAGGTTCAGACAGTAAATATTTTCTTAGTCCTTCGTCATACCTTTTCCCCCTTGGTGGCTTATTTATTTCATTAACTAGCCGTTTCCTTGCTTCTTCTAAGTCTTCCACCATCCCACCCAGAACTTCAATAACTTCAGGGACCAACATCAGAATTCCATGCCTAACATGAACATTACAGATAGCAACCTGCAAAATGCAACAGCAATCTATATGAATATGGAAATAGTTTTGTGAGGAATGCTATTCTTATCAATTCTCATCTTGTGAATAACACTTTTAAAAGCTAACTTACAAAACTTAAGATCAGACACATAGTACTTATAATTGGTACTCTTAAATATACCTTCAGTCCCATAAGGACCAGAACTCGAGGTCGTTTATAGCCGTACTTCCAATCCCAAAAACATCGTTGAATACCATCAGTCATGGACAATTTCAGACACCTCTTTATTCCAGCAGCTACTTTCTGATACCTATCTCGAAGAGGACAACTGATATTCACAATCTCATCTACCTTGAGGGAGAAGGGGATGAAACACTCAAGTAGTCAGAGAGTCACATTAAAGGTATAGGCTGACCAAATCTAAGGAAGCTTCTGGTACATTAAAGCTAATTGCAAGAGATGTCATATTTAACTACCAACCTTTCCAAATTGGTTTCAGTAAGCAACTGATATGAAAGAAATTAAGCGAATGAACTTTGATTTTCAAACCAAGACACAAATGAGCCTCTTCTCACCAATTGGCCTTTTACTCTTCTTTCTTTCGAGGAGATAGATCACATTTCTTTAATCAATGTTGGGAAACTTTTCTGTTGACTAACTGCTTGCAGAAAGTAATGAAGTTTTCTTGATAACTCCATAACTTTCTGATTTGGCACTTAAGTTTTAATGTTACAAAGAAGAAACTATACTTTGTTTCAAATAAATAGGAGAAAAAGGAAAAAACAATAGAAGCTCGTTAATACCACAACTAACTGATGCCTGTTTTCAACTTCTTTCTCAGCAAACCCAGTTCCTGAAGTGCCTTCCCGAATAATTCTAAGAAGTTCACGAAATTATGAGCTACTTTCATCAACAAGATAATAAGATAAGCTACTCATCCATGTGCATATTGAGCTTTCTTTAAGAAATTTCTTCCACAAAACATAACAAAACTAAAATATATAAATTCTCCTCGATCAACATTTAAAGAAGCCCCCGTCCCTTTTGGTTACCCATATTAGATATTGTCTTTCAACCAGCTTTATATTGTGATAAACCAATGTATTAGATAACTAAATAAGTTATTGAAGTCAAGACTCACATAGGTACTTCCATTTTAAAGAAATGCAAACTAAAGGATTCCTATAGTAACTTCAAACAACCCTTGACCAAGATGCAAGTCGTACCTTTAGTTACAAACAATGAAAAGTCGACTAATTCAATTTAAGAAGACAATTAACAACAACTTTCAGCTTTTTTAGTATACCACTTGTTTTACAAATGTACGTACACCCCAGCAGTTGCTCCATGGTTACTCACCATTTCAAAGCATTGAACAACCTCATGCAAAAATGCAAGAGAAAGCCTATACTGTGCCCTCAAGAGAGTGATAAAATTTTAGATTTTGTAATCACTAGAGGCCATAGGTATAGCTAGGGATATTATCCAATTTTTTCCTTACTTTCACTCTCCCCACCTCATTGCCGGTAAAGCTTTAGTTTTTTTTTAACAAAATTACATATTGAAACCACAATAGCAATAAAGTTCATCAGCATTTAGATTTTCACTATACCTGAAGTACAAAGGGCCCTTTAAGATCAACCAAATGCATCTTGTGAACGTCCCTTGGAGCATTCCTACCCACACTCTGGGGTAGAACTCATATTCCCGAGTACAAAACGGCCGAAACAAAGTTTAGTATTAAGCCTTCGTCGTATCATCCATCCAGGAAAACTCTCCAATACTGATCCTTCAAGTCCTCCAACCCATGAATTCTAACCATTCACCATCCGCCATTCTTAGCCCTAATCCTTCCAATTACCCGACCAATGCCACAATCCGCAGCTCGTACAAACTTCAGAAACTATTCGACTTTGGCTCACTTAGGTGGTAGGGGTTCTGGATGGGAAGAATTTAGGGTTACTTTGGAAGTTAGTAACGATCTAGAATTTCATTTTCTATGTTGTTTAAGGAATTTGTCATTTTCTTCAATTTCCGTGCCGGCGAATTGCTTGGGTTCGTCCGTCGCCGTCTTCTTCGGCGGAGGACATATGATTTTGGTGGCGTCTTCCCTGTTCATTGTTTCCCTGAAAAAATTTCCCTCCAAATTCTTTTGTTTGGGCTTTTTGTTCAATTTACATTGGAGGATTGAAGCAATTTGGGCTGATCAGTGGACTTACTTAGTGTAGGGCCGATTTGTTTTTGAGATATCTGATTTGATCGACTTATGCAAATATTCATTTTATAGCTCGAAACTTACATTAAATGACTTATAGTCTTTTGCAAGCCTATACTAGAGATGAATTACTACATTCAATCCTTTCCAATAGAACTTGGCTGTGAACGAAGATTTTGAATGGAAGGACACACGAGTGTGTCTTATTCAGATTCCACAACCTGTTGAATGTTAAACGAAGTAAAGGTCCTTTGGATTATGAGCCTTTCGCTGATTGATCTTGGACCACAAACGTATGGAGCGAAGAAGCTCCGCTCTTGCGTTCCGCATGCCAGCCCGGTCCGACGAGAGCCCGTATATAACCGATGTCCTGTCGGGTCAATCAAAGACTGACCTTACCCGCAGGCCCGGATATTCGTACCCCTTTTGACGGTTCCATTCTATTGTTTTGCTGGGGGGGGTATTCGAAGAGTAGATCTGTGCTCAGCTGGATTCGTGGACTATTTGGGAAGTTGGTCAGCTTGACCCTATTTAATCACTTTTTAAATTTTTATTTTCAAAATGTTTATCGCCCGTCTTTGTCTGTCTAGTGCAATATTTCTCCCAATGTGAAGTATCCTTTTAGATATTGCTGAAAGAGTCCTACTTGGAGTAGAGTCCTCCCTCTTCATTATAAATTCATTCATCAAGAGAATAACAAGTCGTCTATTCTTTTCTCTCTAAGTTTCTTATACTACTATTCTATAGTTTTTTTATACACTTATCAGCACGCGTTCAAGTTCTCAAAAGTGCAAGTTAGATTTTTGAAGAATTAAATAAAAGATTATTTATTCATTTTATTGTTAATTTTTAATGACCAATCTTACAAAACTTAGAGTCCCACTGCCCCTTTAAAGTTCGGCAGGACTATCTCTCATTGGGTTATATGGAGGATGCTGAAATCCCCTTGATGCAATGGGTCTTTGGAGACCATAAAAAAGAAAATGAAGACATCAAATCAAAACTGTGCAACGAGCAATATATTCTTCTTTGCGTCATCAATCTGACGAGATTCTGAAAATATAATATCTGACAATTTAAGGATCCACTTGTTTTGTGGAAAAACCTAAAAGAAGATTTGACCACTTGAAGATGGTCATGGACATCCAAAGCACTGATATGATTTGAGCAATCTAAGTTTACAAGCTTTAGTCTATACATTAGTACAATCTCTCCGATGTTCATAATCACTTCTCAATTGAAAATTATATGGAGAAATGGGTTAGTGAGATTGAATGATGAGAAAAGAAATCTTCACCTTTCATGCCTCGATTGTGGCTCTTGTCGAACAATATCGAGAGAAAGGTTTCAAAAAGTATTTGAACTATTTTTCTCATCTTTTTTGTGTGACCGAGGCAATAATATTTATTATTGAAAATCATGATAATCGACGACCCTCTGAATCTGCACATTTCCTTCCTGAAGTGAATGAGGCTTAACGCCCACCATGCCTAGGCGTGGAAAAAAGGTCGGCAGTCCTAATCGTGGTCGTGAACGTGGATCTCGGACGTAGATATGGTCGTGGTCTTGATTTGGTCAAGAAGTAATTCTATTCCTGCATTAATCATTCATCAATAAAAAGAAAAAAAGAAGGATGAGAAACGTGAAACGCAACCTAGGGAATTTGTTTTCTGATATGGTTGGAAGAGGTCCATTATGCACGTGATTGTCCGTAGCTCCCCCCATACACTGGGTTGAAGCATTACACGAATCACGACAGAAAAAGCTAAAAATCCTGAGGGCAATTGTTATCTCTGAAAACAATTTTACATCACGCCACTTGGATGTGAGCAGATTTCTTCACATCCTGAGGAAGCATAGATCACTTAATTGGTGATGGTTCTGTGAACATGAAAGAGTATATTTTTTTGGTTAGTTTTTTATAATAATTTCATGTAGATGAGTTTGTTTGGCATAGAGTAGTAAGTATTTTAAATTAGTTTAGTCGTTCATTAGCTTAGTTCTTCATTCTTACATTAAAATAATATATATTTTTGAATTTTTTTATATTGAATTCTAATATGATAGAATTAGTCAAATACTAAACTTATCGGACGTGTTTGTAGGATTATATATGTCTTTAACTTGGGGTCTAATGTTAAAAACATAAATCTGATATTAACTTAGGATTTCTCATTTGTTTGTATTATATTAGGTCTGTTAATTTGATTAATGTTAAAAACATGCAGTTTTGTTTATTAACTAGGATTAAATAATTGATTTTATTTTTTTTCCTAACAACTACTCTTTTTTTGAACTTAGCGTAAACATAAATTAACGTCAATTTTTGGTAATATTTAATTATTAATTTATTTTTTGAATATATTGTACCCTTTGACAACACTTAATATTTAATATATATTTATTTTGTATATGTCATTTTCAATGTTAAAGAGGTGGATAATTCCAAGAACATATTATCGAAATAGATATTTGTTTGATTGATTCTGGTACAACACATACGATATTAAAAAATAAAAATTATTTTCTCATTTAAGTATGGGTAGAAAATGTTTACTGACACGACAATTTTGTGGTAAAACAATATTATTGAGCGTTTGGGAAGAGCCATTGTAATTTCCCAAAGGGAAGTCTAGATCATCATTAATAATGCTCTGTTTTCTCCAAAATCCTAAGAGAAACGTGTTGAGTTTTTTAAAGAATATCCGTGAAATGGTTATCACATATCCAATCAAATGAGGAAATAATCTTGATATCTTGGTATCACCAGAATGTCTCGGGCAGACATGTGTGTTAGAAGAAAAGTTCCCTACTATATCTTCTGGCTTGTATTGGACAAAAATTAGTGCATTGAGGCACATTTTAGAGTAAATAATGGAATTTTACTCATTCCAATACATTTGTACTTTGGCATGATCGTCTAGGACTCCTAGGTAATTAATGATGAGACGAATAATAGAAATTCGCATGAAACATCCTCTAAAAAGACCTAAAAGTGCTTTAAAATGGTGAATTTTTTTGTACTCTTGTTATCAAGGCAAGTTATTTGTAGAGCCATCACAATGAAAGTTTAGATTGAGTCCCCTGTGTTGGGTTTTATTTGCCCTAAATTTCTACCATCATAGGTTTTTTCCTTTTAGAAAAGGTTTTGGATTAACTAATCCTTTTTTCTGGTAGGAAAAGTTTTAGAACTCTAATAAATAAGGCCTGTTCCTTCTAACGTTAATCAGCATGTCACAATGTTAGTCCTTAATAGATTTTTTTTTTTTTTTTTTTTTTTTTTGAGAGTTTGGTTAGGGGGAGAATTTAATGGGTCACAATTTGATACGTTATCACTTTGTGAACCTCCCCATGTATTTCGAGTGAATTGGTTGAGGTTTTTTTTCCCCCCGGTATTTTGACGCTCACTATTTAAGTGGATGGCGCTCATCTCCTTGGTTGCCTATGGCCGATGGCTGAACCACGTTAAATCTTTGTGGGTCCGTTTGATATATTCGCGTTGTCTTCTACTCGTGGTTGTTTTTATGTTTTGCTTTGGCTAGCTTCCTCCGCGTTTACACCTGCCTTATTTCCTGGTTTTAACAGTGGTATCAGAGCCAGATTCAATGATGGAGTCAGGTTCAGTGTCGATAATCGATGATTGAACCAGGTTAGAAAGAGGTGTTTATCTTGGCGATATAGTTTTAACCATGCAAACCTTTTTTAGAGACAGTATTGAAGATTTTTGTTGGAGCAAATGGTTTTCAAGAGAGGTTTCTCTGTGTTACAGACATAAATTTTGCAAGGAGATTATGGCGAGGAAAGCAAGTTGTGTGAAGATTAAGCAAAGAAAGGGACAAATTTATTTTGTCAGGAAATCTCAGGCATGGGAAGATGTGTTGGGTTTTATTTTGCCCTAAATTTCTGTACCATAAATAGGTTTTCCTTTTAGGCAAAGGTTTGGATTGACTAATCCTTTTTTCTGGTAGGAAGGTTTTAGGACGTCTATAAATAGAGGCACTGTTCCTTCGAACTTAATCGGCATTCACAATGTAGTCCTTAGAGATTTTGAGAGTTTTGGTAGGGGGATAATTTTAGGGTCACAAAGTTGGATACGGTTATCACTTGTGTGGAACCTCCTATGATTTCGATGAATTGGTTTAGGTTGTTTCCCTCGACATTTTTTTACGCTCATATTTAATAGTTGATTGCTCATCTTCTTTTGGTGGACGTATGTCGATTGACCGATGACCACGTTAAATCTTGTGTCTTTTGATCTTTCGTCGTTGTCTTCTTACTAAACGTAAGGTGGTCTTTGAGGTTTGATTTGCTAGCTTCTGCGTTTTAATCATACACCGTGCTTATTTCCGGTCCTAACACCCGCGTTCTTTGAAACATAATACATGGGATATGTTGTGTACCTCTTCACCCACCTAGTGGGTCTTGTAGATATTTTAATTATGGTATTTCGCATTAAGATGCTTCTCTCTTGATGGTTCCTTCGCGATTCCAGAAATAAATAAAATAACTCAATAATAGGTACTCTAGGGTGATTTGAATTATTAATCAAAAATCTGAATAAAAATTTTTATAAGGGCTAATTGTCCCTTTTACGTATTATTAAATAAACCAACTTTGTATTAATCTAATTAAAATTCTATTTGACTAAGTCTTGAATTTTTAGTCTCCTAATCCTAAATAACACTCTAATCTCTCTCTCACGGCATCTCCATAGTCTCTTTTCTCATCTCACGGTTTAGCTTTTGTATTACGGTGATGGCAGTATGTCGGTCCTCTTCGAGCTTGGGGATCACTAGGCGCCCCCTATCGGTAGACTCCTGTCGGGTTCTAGGGTCCTTCTTCTTCTCTTCTATCTTATCGTTTTTGGTTGTTCGGGATCTTTGTTGTGAGGGGTGCGTAGAACACTCTATCTCTCTCCTCACGTGCTCCATAGCTTCTGCTCATGTTGGTTTTTTGCCAAAAGAATTTCAAGAACTGAAAATACAACTAGAGTTAATCCACACTTGAAGAACTCACAAGAATTTTTAAGTAAAAGGAAAAAGTAACAAAAACGTCAAGGCTCAAGAGAAGGTTCGTCCGATTGAGGTGTACGCTGAATAAATGGGAGTGGTTTGGAGGAGTTTTTTTCTGACAGCAAACATCCTTTGAACATCGATTAAGGTACAAGGGTTTTCTTCCTTCGTCTGAACTTTCAAGGTCGTCTTTACGCTCCATTTCGACGAACTTGCGTGGCTGCCGCTTGCTCACTGATGTCAAAACTATTCATCTTGAAACGAAGGTGTGATTTCCTTCCCTGTTCATGCCCTGTCACTAGCTCCTATAGATTTAATCTTTCAGGGGCTTTGGGTATTCTTTGAATCAAGAATTTAGGATCCTTGTTTGTGGTGATGATCTCGTTTCGAGTATGTGTTCATGACTATGTGTTTATATTTTGTGTCTTTTGGGAATATGAATGTAAATACGTATGTATTTGTGCAAGATTGTGATCATGATTTTGAGTTTTTCTTTAGCATGTTAATAGCATAGAGGTTATTCGTGTTTTATGTGCAATTAGAGGCTCTTAAAATCGTAATATTCACATGGTTGAAATGCTATAAATTCTAGTTAAAATAAATGATCAAATCATCCCTCTAAACTTGTCTTAAGAACCTTAACGAATGTATAAGAAACAAATGTTAAATTAACCCGCAAAAATGATGTATAAAATTGTGGAGTAATGTTCCAGAACCTGGAAATAAGTTGTAGATGAATTCTGGAAATTTTGAACAAAAAAATAAATAAATAAAAATAGGTGAGGTCTGCAGGGATCGAACCCGAGACCTCACCAAAGTAAGCCTTAAATAATTAAATTAAAAAAAGGGTGCCAGGCGGGGCTCGAATCGGGGAGCTGGGGGCCGGCGAAATTCGAAGAGGAAAGAAAAAAATGGGTCTGGGGGGAATCGAACCCTTGGCCCCTGTATTGCGCGGAAAAAAAGAAGGAAAAGAAATGGGGGCTTGGGGGATCGAACATGCGACCTGGGGGAAAGAGAAGAAGGAAAAAGGAAATGGGAGGCGTGGGATTCGAACCCACGACCTCCCGATACATACGAAAAGGGAAGAAGAAGGAAGAAGAAAAAAAAGGAGGGGGCTGTGGGAAAATCGATCCCAAACCCTTCGATCGACCAGTAGCAAAAATGAGAAGCCAAGGAAGGGGAAATTAATTAAGGGAAAAGAATGGGGTCGTGGGAAATCGATCCCACGCCCCTCAGCAGCTCCCAAGATGGATATGTAAAAAGAAAAATAAGGAGGTTGTGGGGGCTCGAACCCCCAACCTTTCGGGGTTAATAATAGTAAAAATTTACAAATAAAAAAAATTATCCCTTCATGTGATACTGAGATTTAATTCAGATTCTAATTAAATAGAGAAATTAATTCTTATTCTTTCATGTAAATCTGGAGATTTAATTTAGAATTATCCTAATTAAAAATAAAATAGAATATTTAATTCTTTCATGTAAATGTTGTAATTTAAATTGTATATTTTATTTCAAAATAGAAAATTTCTTTCTTTCATGTAAATGTTGAGATTTATAAAGTCTCGGCATTCTAATTAAATAGAAAATATGTATTTCATAAGATGTTTGAGATTTATTTAGAGATCTCTAATGTATGAAGATTAGAAAAAAATCAATGAAAATATAAATATAGCAAGTGATTCAAATGGGGTTTCCGTGCCCAAACCTCCGTATTGATACATCAGTCGTACGTGAGTAAAATATTCAGAATAAATGCCCCCATCTACTTATCAAAAATCAAGATCTGGGATAATATACAAGATACATCTCTTGTAATACATAATTGAGGAAAATAGAATCACTAAACGAATTTATAATGTAAGCCCCATGACTTGTCATTCTAGACACATGAGTTTAACCTACGTTCACGAATAAGTGCAACCTAAGATATACGTAATGTAATGAAGATTTGGTGACAAATCATAGAATGTGAGGCTAATGTATATGATGAGAGCAATCTCAGATGACCTAAAGTAAATGTTACCAAACAGTACTACTCACCATGAGAGTCTACAAGATAATAGGATTGAATGAAGAGATCATTCTCAATGAACACTCTAATGAAAATATGTGGTGGTTTTAAAACACTTAATACTAATGATGAATGAGAAATATCTATTGATAATGATGTCCACATAGCTAGAACCAACTTCCATGAGTATGAATTGAATGTTAATGAAACCTTATACTCGAGCACCGGATAGGCTTCTATAGCGTGATGCCTTATTCGGGAAGGCAGATGTCCACATAACTCTCAAGTAGATGAGAACTGTCCGGCTTGGCAGAGTATGGGTCCTCCTACATCTCCTAGTAGTTGAACCTATATTGCCATATAGGGGATCGGGCGGGGTTAACTTTCCATATACCACTAGCAGATTTAATTGAATTCGCTTATGGTCGGTGATTTCACCTCATTTCGTTGTGGGCAGACAGCTGGGGGATTCATTATGCTCACATGATCTATGTGGTTAAAGTTAAAGTTCCATGAATTAATGAGGCAGGCCAGCCTCAATGAATCATATAAAGAAATGAATGATACCTGAGGTGTTATGAAATTGGCAATCAAGAAGTGGTCTAGATTCATGTAATGACATTAGGTTGTTTCCTGATCATTGCACAACAAACTGATGAAAGTCTAAACTACATCCTAGGTATAGTTTTGGTGGTTTCAACTGGCCTATGAAATGAATTGAAGAGGGGGGGTACGTTGAAATGGATGAAGTAGAACTCTATGTTTGGCTAACGAAGACTCCCTGTGTTGAGGTCCATATGTTGAATCCTTCATTTTGGAAAAGTCTTATTCATTCTGCAGAAGAATTGCAAATCAAGAATGTCCAGACGCTTTTACATTCGAAAATTGTTACTAAATCACATATTCCTGCAAGGGAATGTCCCAATTCGAATTGATGTCCCTAAGACATCCACAGTGTCATAGCTAATGAGTAAAAAACGCACCTAAGTGTGGTATACCATTGGGGTCTAAGGTCGCACCCAAAATCCTAGAAAAGAGAAAGATTAAATGTCAATATGACACTATGAAAGAACTCTCATACTGAAAGTTCAAATTTGAATAAGTCTGAATATCATGACAAGAATCAATTGAACTTTAAACCAATAAAACTCAAGGAATACTGAACTATCCATAATGTAAGAGATGTTGAACCTAATATGATCGATCAGAAATAGTGGTTGAGTTAGTCTTTTGCATATATGTTGCAATAAATATCATGCAAGATAATAGGATCATGAACTCAATCTGTTATGAATGTCGCCTAAACGAATATTGGCAAATGTCAAGAAGCATTCAATCAGAAGTTGAAAGTGTCACTTGCAACGTTAAGTTTTTGGAGCCTATAGTTCAAACAGAAAACGCCTAAGGTATTAAACCCTGTTGGTTACATGATTTTTTGTGCGAAGAGAAGAATGAGAAAAATTAATACAAAAGTTTACAAAAACACCCTTGTGGCACAAGATTTTGTTCTCACAGGCTGGCGTCGAGTAATGAAGAAGACATACTCAACGCCGTTATGGCTGCAATACATTGCGTGATCCTCATTAGTTTCATCACAGTCCATGAGTACTTGAATGCATTTGATGGTTGTGGTTACATCCTACCTTTTGGTCACTGATAATGAGATAATACATAAAATCCCTAAGGATTTTGCGATGCCTAAATAAGGTAATGTTCAAAATCTGAAAAATTATTCCAATTACATTGCAAGATCATTATATGGTTTTGAGTCACTCTGCTTATGGGCGCATGTGTATAAACCGTCTTAAGTGAGTATTTAATTAAAGGATGGTTAAAATACTGCCAATTGGTCCATGTGTCTTTATAAAGAAAACAATATCGGAACTGTGGTTGTACTTGTCTATTTATGTTGATGACATAAATCTTTGTTGAACGGTCCAATACTCTTCAAAAGGCACTTGATTATTTAAAGAACGAATTTGAGATGAAAGATCTGGGGAAGGACAAAATTAATCTCTTGGTTTGCCAATTGAGAATTGGACAAATGGTATTTTTTGTTCATCATCTGCCTACACAGAAAAGTTGTTGAAAAATTCTGTATTGATGAAGCGCATCCATTACTCTATCGACCTCCTATGTTGTTCGTTTTCACTTGAGTTAAAAAGGAGTCATTCCGGACACTCAAGAAAAAGGATGAGACATTCTTGGTTTCTGAGTCCATCTCTTAAGTGCATTGGTGCACTAATGTAATCTTGCTAATGACTACCAGCCTGATAAAGGCTTTTGTTGTTAACTTGTTAGCAATGGTTAGTTCCTGCTCCTACTAAGAGACATTGAATGGGGATCAAAACACATTTCTGCTGTTCTTAAAAAAGGGACAACTTATGTGGGCTTATTTTATTCTGTTATGGTAGCCCCAAACTTATGTTATGCTGATACAGGATAGTGAGCTGACCCACACAAAGCGCATTTCAACATGCGAGGTGGTTTATAGGTGGGGGACTTCAGATTTGGGGGATCTACAAAGCGTCCATCGGAGCCACTCTTCATCTAATCATCATGCTGAAATAAGAGGTTAATAAGCAAGTAGAAATTATGTGGTTAGGTCTATGATACATCTCAGTCGAAGCAATGTTGTTTGAACAATGTGATAAGACCGCACCACTTTATATGAAGATAATGCGAATGCATACACACTTAAGGGGGATTTCAATAAAAAGAGATGAGAACAAGCACATCACACCGAAGCTAACACATTGAACTTCAAAGAATGGTGATTAAGGAAAATGTGCACAGATTCCGTTCAGTCATGTGGCTATCTATCACCAAGTCTCTACCAATTGCAACTTTCAAGAAGGTGATGCCAAGCTTGGAATGCGACGATTCAGTCTCTATATGCTGTTCTCATTAGTGGGAAGTGGATACGCTATGTACTTCCTCTGTTTTCCTTACGAGGTTTGTCTCACGGTTTTTTCTCCTTGTAAGATTATAAAATATGAGGCAGCCTAGATGTATTACTAGATATGTGTACTCTTTTTTTCCTTAACTAAACCCCTAGCGTTTTTTCTTTTCCTTAAAGTTTTTTTAAGTAAAGTTTTTGACAGAGGCACATCATCTATAATTAGACAATCAGGAGGAGTTATAAAGTATTTGTCTTCTAGTTGAATGTCTATCATGTGGAGTCCTTTTAGGAATATGGTTTAAAGCGTCCTACTTGGGGACAAGTTAGATTTTCTCCTAGAAATAGGTGTTCCTCTTCATTAATAAATTTCATTTATCAAGAGAAATAACAGTCTTATATCTTTTCCTCTCTAGTTTCTTATTCTTATTCTATAGTTTTATACAAAAATCACTTTAAAAAAGGTATTCTAATGATTTTTCGAGAAACTTCTTAAGTAGTCTCAATAAAACTTCGCGATAATATGAATCATATTCTACTTTTCAATGCTTTCTTACGGTGAATTTAAGTGTATCGATTTGACTAGTTACTTTGAAGGGTATATGAGATATGCAAGTGATGTATTTTTGGAATTATTATTTTGATTAAAGAATAATTCATTTCATAATTTTTTGAACAATTTTACCACTTCCGTTTCTCCTTCAATTTAAATCCTTCTAATTAGATTCGAATATTGAAAATTCAAGAATTTCAAATCAACTAGTTTTAAGGATTTCTTTTAAAATTACCTATTTGGGTTATTATGATTTTGTTACAGAACTTTTTAAAATGGGCAATAGAACCTCGTACTGTATCATTTTAAACAAATTAGACTCAAATCTAATATTTAATCATATACTATTTAATTTTATAAATGAAATATTAGAATTTCATCTAGTATTTTTTATAACTGACTAGGATTTAAATCATTTTCTTACATTTTCTCTTAATATTTTCATTTTACTTAAAAGTAAAAGTTCATTAGATTATAGTCTCAAAATTTCTTAAATTGATAAAAAATAAAAATATGATATTTACTAATGATAAAAAAAATTAAATTGTCTTTAATGTATTATATATTGATTAAAAATACTTTTCTTTCACTTATTGCAACAAGTTTATCTTTTCTTCACCTATTCGATAAAACATATCTTTAGCACAATATAAATAGCTTAAAAATATCTTACTCCACTTATAGAAACAAATCTCGTAAAGTGTTTTTATGCTTAAACAAATCTCTTCCATCTATTTTTATTTATCTTGTATTGATTTAGTACACTGCTCCCGTAAAAGCATGAATAACATTACAATATCTTATATTACTCTTTTAAATATAAAAACTTAGGATTAGAAATATGAAATTATAAAAATCACATAAGGGTTCTCTAATTGAATAATAAAATAATAATAATTAATAAAATAAGACAAATAAAAATAAATACAGAAAAGTAATTAAATATTGGAAGTCAACATTACTCATAATGATTCATAACTTTTTGAAAAAATTAGGTATACCTCAGTCTGGTAGGTCCCGGTCTATGATCACTTTACCTGTTAAAAATGAGAGGGGATTAAGCATCTGCTGATATGTTTAAGGTAGCTTGAATATTTAATGAATTTAAATTATATATATTCTATCGTTAAATCTTTTTATACCTTATTAAATATCCAGAATATTTTAAATACACATATATAAATTATAATAATGAAAATTAAACAATTCACTATATTTTTAATTAAAAAACAATTATGTAATATCATTTTTTTTTTTACACTAAGACCGCTATACTCATATACTCGTGCAAAAAGATGCCAGGTTAATGAACCATAAAAGGTACTCCTTGTTAACCTTTAATCATATTTTCAGTTGAAAGGTGATAAAAAATTAAAAATATATATATATATTGTATAGTATATATACTAATATAGAAATAATCATATCTATAATATATATCTAGAATAGATAAATATATATAGTCACTATTCCATCAAAGGTAATCAAACACCATGTAGTTAATTAATAATTAATTCCTTGTCTTTGCTTATTTGATCATTCCCAAATGTTTACTTCTACAATTGCCAACAATTAGCTATTTTTTAGGTATTTTCCTCAGTGGTCTTATTGATTTAAAAATAAAATCTATAGAAATACTCTTAAAGTTTCTTTATTTATCCACACATATATTGAGATGCTTCCCTTGATTTTTTACAAAACGTAATTGATATTACGATGATAACATTATATTGACTGAATTTTAAATTTTAAATATGCCTTAATGATCATGAAATATCTAATATGAAATCTTCCTCTCCTTGTAGGAAATCGGGTTTACTTTAGAAGATCACGAAGCCCAAGTTTTTTTCTTCTTTTCAATCTGCAAGAATGATTAAAGAAATAAAGCATGGATAGTGTTCAAAAGTTTATTCCCTTATTTATGTCATCTTTAGGGAAATTGGGCAAGTTTGATCGTTCAATCAAATAAAATTAAAGATTATATTGCTTAAACTCTTTTAGAATGTTGTATATTCGTGCCAAATTATCTAAAAAGTTATTATTTTTAGAGAATTTGACATACAATAAATAAAACTTTTGAAAAATTCGAGCAACATCAAAAAATGAGTTCCCTTATAAACTTCACCCTTATAGTTCTTGTGATTTCTTATGCTTGTGTGTTAAACATTGACATTGTTTTGGTGTTTATATGACAAAAGTTCATGAGAGGCATATATAATTTACTACTAAATTTTATGTATTGCATTGTGTAATAATTTTTTTTGTTTACATGTTATTTTATTGGGAAAGTTTCGCTTATAGTCATTTCATAATAACTTAATTATGTTTCATAGTTATAGTTTGTTAATTACGATTCGTAGTCATGCATTGGAGGGAGGATAGAGGCGAGCCAGAGAATGCAGATAGACGAATTATATGTGTATATCTATCGAATTATATATGTATATATGGATGACGTGATCGGGATATAGAGGAGAGACGCGAGCAAGATTGGGAGAGGGAGGAGATATGGAGCGAGAGAGAGCATATAGTGGAGAAGAAGCGTGAAATGTAAGTTGTATAGCTTAATATAATTATATATATGTAATTGATATACATATGTATTTGTATATATGGTGAGCGAGATTGGGACAGGGAGGAGAGAAGTGAGCGAGATTGGGAGAGGGAGGAAAGAGTGGAAAGAGGCTAATTGTATATGTTTGTCATATATTTTATATGTATATGTATAATTTGTATTTGTTTATGTATAAATGAAGAGAGAGGCAAGAGAGAGGGAAGAAATGACGTAATAACTACTACAATTAAAGCTTCGAGCTATAATTAACTCAAACTCTATCAATGGTTAGCTAATTACGTAGTACTACGCCCTCCTGTCCCATTTTAATGTGACTGTTTTTTGTTTTTTCAGAGTCAAACAGATTAACTTTGACTGGAACATGTGCATATGGAATCTTCAGTTTTTTCGAATGAAATTTTATATTTGTAAACTATGGAAGAGAAATGAAGTCACTCCACTTGATAAATTTAAAAGTTAACGGATCTAATGCAACCATTTGATAAAAACATAGATTTCATTGAATCTCTTCAAAATACGAAAAGTGTGGCATAATGGAACAGTCGGTAGTAGATATTTACTTAATCACTAATTTTCTCCTTTTTTTATAACTTCAAATAATGTTATGTGACAACGGTTCATTTTTTCTTAAATGCTTTGAGCCGTATCCTTTCGACACAATATATATGGATTCGACTTTTAAAATTTTTTTTATATAATTATGATTTTTTAAAACTATAAAAACAAATTGGAATAATTTTATGTATTTTATAAAATCAAGCTATAAAGAATAATCATAAAGAGAAGAAGACCAGAGAAGTAGATAGAAGAAGAGGAATTTTCTCTTGTTCAGTGTATACAAAAGGTGAGTGATATCTCGAATTATAGTTGTTGAGATATCAACTGCCCAAAAGTCATGTAACTATTAGATACATATGTTATCTACATTTTTATTTATCCAAAAGGGGGGGGGGGGAGGGATGAGGGTTCATATCTCAAGGGAATACCATACTGATTTCGGTAGTTCATGAATAAACCAATGGATCATTCCACTATTCAATGGATTTATAACACTTCCCCTGCTTCCCCTTGGATGTCCCATAGATAATTGCCTCGTTAAAACCTTACTAGGAAAAATCTTTGGGAAAAAAAATCCTAGGGTCGAACAAAGAGTACACATATCTTTTGATACGCATTATTTTATTGCCTCATTAAAGAACTGTCAGGAAAATACCAATGTGAACAATTCTCGGTCAAGGAAAAAAGATTGCAACGCGTAATTATACTGCCCACCTGATTAAAACATACTTAATTTCTTGTGATGATGTCTCTGGTCTTTGTACATGTGGTTGGTAAATTCTTTTTCAAAGAAAAACCACACATTTTCTGAATATGGTGTGTCATTTACTCAACCAGACGTAACTTTCGACGTGCTTCATGGAGGACCTTTTATTTCTGCATAGCAAACATTTATTTCATTGATCGCTCATATATTATTGATGCCTGCCACATCAAACACATAGAGTGCTTGAGCTAGAGTTTCATGGCGGATCAGATAAATATTTGCCAATCTGCGTAACCAATCAATTTTGTCTTGAATTCCGTAAATAGGAATAAACCCATAACTATGTCCTTCATTGATTATTCAATCAATGTGTCAACACATTTCAATGCCTTTTCTATCGGGATAACCTAAATCTGCCAGTGAATTGACTGCAAAAATAAATATATGGGTAATTTGTTAGTAAGATGCCTAGTTCCTTGATGCACCAGATATGGAGTTTCACAGGTAAAGCTCTTCAATCATCCTTCTTTTGAGATCAATGGAATCAATCATTTATTCCACAACAATCTGCTAATCTTGGGGTACTCAATGAATATGAGATATTATCCATATGAAAATGCATCAAAACATATCGTGTAATGTGCACTGCTAGACGATTTCGATTTGTCAAATTATCAATCAGAGTCAAGAGACAAATCTGTTTCTTACAAGACCCTTTTCTTTCGTAAAATACAAGGACAATTAGGGTCATTCTTTTGTACGCGTTTCCTCCTTGACTATTTCATCCTAATAAGGCTGTCTTGAGCTTTATTGAAAAAGTTTCTTTCAAACCTTATATGCTTAGAACCTCGATTTGTTTCAAGGATTTTCATATAACCTCCGTTGTCTAGCTAGACATTTCAATGTTCGTTCAGTGCTACAAGTTTTTTTCGTATGTTACCAATCAAAACAAACATTATTGCATCCACCATATACGAGAAAATATTTTCAAAAGTGTCCGGATTTTTCGACAAATCTTTATGCCCCAAGGCACAAACAGATTTGATTCTTATACGTGGTATAACATCGCTATAAGTTATTTAATACCCCCTGAATATTATACCTTGATCTATGGTACTATCTGTCCAAAAGTCCACTTTTGGAAGTGAAACAATAACTTGAATCATGCATTTTACTGGCCAACCTTTATCTGTCAACACTAAATGACAGATTTTCATTCAAGATCACGTCACAATCTATATCACTGAGCTCTACCTCATAATCAAAGTACTTGTCGCCGGGTATTTGATATCTATTCCAATATGACATAACTTTCGAGATCTTTTCATTTTTTTCTTATATTTTTCAAGGTACCTTAACCTTTTTCCGATTTTATGAAGTGGTTATGTCATTGCTATTTTATAGCACTTGCCTCGTTATCATACCATATTGATATTTGGCTCTTCCTCTCAGAATTTATATTTGAAACCGATTGTGGCCATTACGCTTTCGGCGTATCATAGACTCTGTCCTTAAAGGACTTCAATTGGAGCATTTGCAGCTGTATATCATAGGGTCAGTACATTACGGACAAATTGATTACATTATTATGCAAATGGAATTACCCTAGAACTTTAAAGTTCACATATATATTTTAACGAGAATCTAGATAATTCATAATTAAGCTCACACATACTTTTCAGCTGTCAAAATCGTCTCTCCCCCTAATGTAAGAAACTCTAACATTCATTGTCAACCTTATTTGGGGAATTCATCTTTATGCGTGGTGGAGGCCATTACAATCTAATCTCACATTTAACATTTTAGATAAATATATGGTTCCGACCCTGAACCAATTAATTGGGATACCTTTATTGACTTTGATGCATACATGTGTGGCTACATGTTAATAAATTTATTTCAGACCCATTTTTTTTTGGATTTCCTGTGTCTCTTAACCATGTATTTACTATATTTGGAGGCATAATAATTTTTGGCTAAATCAACCACCATTATCAATATAATTTCATAATTGGAAACGTTGCTCTTTAATTGTAAAATTCTATCAAACACATTACAACACAATTTTGTTAAGTTGACAATGAAACACATGTGACATCGCATAGATGTATCTATCATTTTATTTTGCAGATGATCCCATGGAAGGTGAATGGACCATACTCACCTTTTTATATGTTTCCGAAAAACTCAGGGGGATTTACAATCCCAACCATTAGCTGGTATAATGAAACAAGCAATACCAAGAAAAATTCTTGAAGAACTCTTTTTATTGCTTCAGATCATATAAGCCCCATAAATGTCTCAATACATTTGCATCCATTTAAATCAAATGGTCAACGATCATGCACCTGATCTTTTTTCACTTAAACTTATAGTTTACTTTGCATGTGATTCCAGCAACATGCCCATGTTTGTGTGCAACAAAACGAGAAAAAATTGGTTAATTATTTATACCCTCTTCGATGGTAATAATTTAAAGATATTAAATCTTTTCATAATTTTTATAGTCTCAATATTTCTTTCAATTCATCCGAAACATTAAAAGTTCTTTTGAACTTACTACAACCCAATATTATAATTCCATTGATAATAGTACAACTCGTTAGAGCTGCAATTTGATGTTGTGTACGTATCACATATTCCATGACACCATCCCTAAGTGAGCATCTCCTTCAAGGAGAAATTATATTATCGATTGTCATGATCAAAATCAATTACAAGCAAGACAGGTTTCCTTGCTTTACTTTTGGTTGTCCATTGGTACACCAACTAATGACAAATTTGTATTGCCACCAAACAATCATGAACTACCACCTTATAGACAAGAAACTATTCTTTTCTTTTGCCCTTTCGATAGTTCCACAATAAACATACCATAGTGACGTATAAACATCCATACCATAGCATTTCTGGCACTCAAAATTTATTTCCTCTAAAACCTCCCGTAAGTGAATTTGTATATATCATTTTTCTCAGACCTCCATAGAGGTCAGTTGTGGCATCATTCAACCCATAATATTTTATCACATCTTGACTCATTCTCTTATAGAAGGGTCGGCATCACGTACTCATCTCACAAGTCACTTCGCTTCAAGGCAAAGGGGGGGGACTAATCATTTATATATACTTCATAAATTTGCATTATAAGTACAACATCGTCATGATTTTTAAAAATTCACATATTTTCCGATGAAACCCTCAACATCAATTGGAAAGATCAAGTGTACCATCGATTTATCTTTTGTCTGTTATGGAGGAATTTAGAAACTAGTTCAATTATTGGGTCGACACATTCACAAGTCCAGTCTTTTTCATTCATCCATTTTGATAATGAAAAACCAAAATGCTTCACCTTTTCGAAGGATTTTGGGAGAACTCATAGTGTTCTTCACTTTTTTATAATTAACCTACAATGATGACTATTAATATTCCGTCCTTTATCATGCACTTTTTCATATCGTTAATCATTTTGTCATCTTTCAGACTAATTATTTACTGCTACCCCCAGACTTCATACGATAGAATGGACAAGTCACCATTCAGAGTCAAAGTTTCATATGTTGCTAACCTACATCTTTGCTTTGACGAATGAATGGAGCAAATTCAATGGGACAAATTCAGACTTTCATCAAATACTTAATTTTCTTAGTTATCATTTTATCATCAAGTGTGGTGGGCATTGACTGACATACTCAATTGTCTTATCCATAAAGGCGTGTTAGGGAGGCCAATTCTTATGGGACTTATCACCCCAATCCTTATTACCATGTGGCATCAAAACATAAATTGGATGTCTTAACCCGTTTTGGTACGATAGGAAACTTGAATAATCATTCTTATCCCTTAATATTTGTCATATGGTGTGCATTCCGGACTTTACCCTGATGTCTTCCCTTTTGGTGTCGAGGAAAAACTTGAATGCATCGTCTTACCCTTACCACAGTATAATAGACTCGAAGTCACAACATTGACTTACCATTTTGAGTCTTCAAAACAATCAAATAATATTCAAAAATGATCAAACTCATCTATTAAAAATTTTATACCTTCTCTTTCCATTAAATATGTTTTTTGTATAGATGTCATATTCAACCAATATTGTATATGCCTTTGGTTCCTGATAATTGTTAGTGATTGAATACTATTGTATTCTAAATCATAAAAATATTTAGAAAAACATACTTGATTTTAATGCTATATCGTACCCGTGGATACGGGTTGATTCTCATAAGAGGACTTCTTCTTTATTTCAATTTATATCCAATTGTGATGATATCTCTAGTCATAGTGTCCGAAAATCACTCACCAAAAGTCATAACTAGTAGAGACCTAGTTTCTATATTGTTTATCCAAAGGTGGGGGGGGGGGGAGTTGTTTCATATCATCTAGGGAATACACATACATAATTTAGGTAGTTCATGAATAAACCAAATTGTCCAATCCACGATGCAAGGAATTTATAATGAATGAAACTTTTATTATATGAATTTTTTAGGAAACTGTAAAGTATCCTTTCTAAGCTAGGCACGAGATTCGAACATATTAACTCATTCAAATATATATTAGGAAAAGATCAATATATTTAATCTACTTTATGAAATGGTCCCAAATTTGTTTATCCCTTCAACATAGGAGTTAAATATTAGCGTTGTAGTAGTAAATAATGTTGGCCTAAATATGTCCTTATAAATAATGACAAAGCTTTTCGTATAACATTCCACAAAAGAACTACACAATTGTAAGATTACCCCTTCCAAAATCACTTTTATCCCACACTATAACTATTCGCGCTTCATCTCATTATATAAAATATTTATACGATGAAAATATGAAATATGATAATTTAGGTTTAGTAATCGATATATATAGATAATATCAATATTTCTCCTAATTTGTGAAGTAAATGGACTAAGAGATAATATTGTTGAAATAACAATATACTGTAATAGATTGAAAATACTTTATATGTTTTAATTTTCTCTATCTTTTGTAGGTGTACTAATGTTCTATTTAAACTTTGATTTCGTCAAAACAAAATTTTTTATTATTATTTCCTTATTATTACATTTTTGTAAACAATAATTAAATATTTGTAAGACTTACGAAAAATAAAACATATAAAAGTTATGTATAATATTTAATATTAAACGTTATAAGTACGATGAAGAGACATGAGTTACACAACTAATTGAAATGTGTAATTTTATTATATATTAAATGTATTCCTAATTATGTTTTGATTTTTAAAATAATAATAAAAATAGGGGGGTGGCGCCTCCCCCCCCTCCCCCGCGGCCTTCCTCCTTGGCCATGCCTCCTCCCCCTTCTCCCCTACCTTCACGCACACAGACCCGCAGAGAGATTGTTACATACGTAAAAACTGGACCTCATTGAAATATCCATCCGTCGGTCTCTTTGTCATGGTTTCTAGTTTTTTAGAGTCAACTATAAAACTTTGCTAACATTTCAGATGGTATTTTTTGGTGGGGTTTCGGCAGATTAGCCCTGCTCAACAGTTGTAATTGAGAGGACTTGTCCTAGAGGGGGTAGAAGAGCTAATGGCGGTGTTTGAAAAAAAGAATTGAAAGGACTGGGAGCTAGGTAACGTTACAAAGGAGGGCAAAGTGACGGGCGAAATGTCACAGGACAAACAATGCCGAGGGAGGGGAGGTACGAGGGAGGTGGGCAATGACGGGGTGGTAGAGTAGAAGAAAAAGGAAAGCCGAAGCATCATAAATATTGGGGGTTGTGAAAGGAAAAGAAGGATATTAATTTTTTCTTCTAACAAAGAGAAAGGTAAATACTAAAGGAATAAAATGATTAGCAGTGACAATATATGTTTAGCTAAATTATTTATATAATCAAGATTTAAAAAACCTAGCAAAAGTAAAAGTTTTGCTAATACAATTCAATTGAAAAAACATCTTTAATGATGCTTCACTTTTTCCTTCTACCTCTTCCGTTGCAAAGAGATTCCCGTCCATCAGGTTTTGACCCAGAGGTCAGAACTCTTCATTATATGCAACAACGGAATAAAAAAAAAACAAATAAAAATATTATATCAAAAGAAGAACGAAATTATAACTATATGTAAATAGTTTATAATAATCTTTTCAACATACTAACAATACTAATAATAATGTATTTCCTTGGAATCTACAAATAGTAGAATCAAACTATATCTGAAAAACTCACTTTAGAAAGAAACTATTGCATACGGACACACATTGTTAAGAATTACAGAGATTTTTTTTTATATCTTCTTGATAATGATAATACAAGCATGAAAAAAAAGCAATATATATTAAGAAAGCACGTCTAAGTACATAAAAATAAAAAGAAAGTCTTTAGAATGAAATATATATTACCTTCATATACTTTTGTTACTTTAGTTAATTTACAAACAATAATGAATCAAGACGATAAATTATAACTTTGTATGTGAATATTCAACAAAATAAAGGCAATGAAAAAATAATTGACTTGACAATGAATATTTATTACTTCACGTACTTTTTTTTTGGTTACATGTTATTTTCATTGCCACAAATCGAAATATACAATTTATATAAAAAAAAAAAAAGGTAATAAAAATAAAAACTTGCCAATTACATATTTTCTTACCTTCATTTACTTTTTTTTTTTGTTACAAACCAACAACTAATATGATGAAAATAGAAAAGATAATTTGTGATGTGAATGCTGTCATGAAACTAGTTGAATTTTATAGTTAAAAATAAAGAAATACCATAAGAGATCATAAACTTCAAATTTAATTTGGGAGTTTTCGGGCATAAAAATATGAGAGTTATTTTGCAAGTACCATTTTTTCTCTATCGAAACATGTTTATTTACTAGGTTTGATTCATTCAGTAATTGAATAGTTGTTATTTACTGATATTTTAAGCATCTCATTTAATTTCGTATTTGTCATACTCCATTTATGATAGGATTAAATATATATTTAACTTTCAACTCTTGCCCATTAGAAGTAAAGTTGATCATGAAGACTATACCACTGCAGGCTCCTTCACATTTTCCCTTTTGGGTATATATATCAAATCGGGTCTACTGATTTCGTGATAATTTTGTTCAGGATTCACACTATTCAGCATTTACTTTTTGAGATACGAGCCAGGGATCAATAGGATCCCATGGCTGGACTTCTTCTAGTTCCTCTTGGTGCTCTTATTCAATTTGTGCAAAATGATATTTAGAATCTTGAACCTGGAAACTAATTTGAGCATGTACACACACGGTGGCTCAAATTTGGTTTTCCAGTTCAAGATTATTTGAATACCCTTTTGCACAGTTCAACAAGAGCATCAAAAGGAACTTATTTTATCCATTGTGCTCTTATTGATCCTGCCTCGTGTTCAAAGTAAAGGTTAATGTGTCGAATCCTGAAAAATATAGCAGCAAACAAAGGACTTATTAGAGGCCAAGATTGGAAAAACTTATCACGTCGACAAAGGCTTTTTGAAGTTTGTTGGAAACAAGGAAGGCTGCAAGGTTGCAGCTTATTTCGCAACAAGAAGGTTTAATGTGTTTGATGTGCGATTATAGACGTTGAACGAGTACTTCTACAGGACTCGGGAACTGAAAAATTTTCATTTTAGTTGAATTTATTGCGCTTATTTGGACAATGGTGTAGCTTGTTTTATATCATGCTTCTTTCATGGCTTTACAATCATAGATAGGCTCTTTGCAGCTTAATACATAATTAGACCTTGTCAAATATTCTCATTAACCTTCCGATCTAATCATGCTATCAATTGAACTGCCTATTTTGAATATCTAAATATATATGGTTTGACTTGCTTATAAGTTTGTATCAAGCTTGTTTTATGACAATATATTTTAGTGGGCCAGCAACCATGGAAAGGCACGAAAAAGTAAAAAAAATGTCTAAATTACTGTAAAGTTTGCACCAAAACGGACTCTAAAAACTTTTTCGATATTATACTATTGCTCCCCAACAACGTCCTAAAACTAGGATTTTCGTAAGGTTTTCGCAAATAAATATTTTGAAAATCATATCACCAAAATATTCATGGGTTAACACACACGAAAAACTTAAAAGATCCACCTAATTTCTTAAATTGGCCTCTAATTTCCAAAATGGATTCTAAGAACATTGTGAGATTTATCTATCTTCCCTCAATTCCTAGTGGAGGGTACTGTACAGATTTTAAAGAAATTTTCTGGAAGACCTATCACCCAAAAAGTCTATTGCGCACACACAAAAAATTATTTTTTATTCAATAGTATCAAATTCCAATAAAAGGAAAGGGATGCTTGTATGCACATTAGAATTCGCTAACTCAATGGTGAAAATCGCTTAATTTTCCGATACATTGGCCTCGATTGAGTAAAATAGAGACTCTAAAAATTGTGAGAATTGTACTATTAATCCCTCACATCCCTACGAAGGTTACATACAGATTTCGCAAGAAACCGTCTGTAGTTAGATCCAACCAACATATTTAGGGGCTAAAACATCAAAAATTGAGAGAATCCCTAATTCCTGTAAATTGGCCCCATAATATCCAAAAGACCTATATGTTGATATTGAACATATTGTGCCAGTCAACTCCCGCCATGGAGGTTTTATCTGTAAAATATTTTGGCAAAGAAATCATCCAAAGACAAATCAACAAAAACTTCTTGGGCTATAACGAACCAATAAAACAAGGGAAAACGCACAGTAACCCTCTCAATCTATGCCGAATCGCATAGACAGACTTATACTATACGAGGTCTCTATTATATTACCCGCCCTGAACTTATTTTTATTAGTAATGTTTCCTACCACTTTTCGGCCTACTTGGCACTAGCTAGAAAAAAAAAGTCAACCACGTTTGGGCCCCAAGATAATTCCACGTAGGTCGAAAAGGGTAGAAAATTACTTATAAATAGTCAAGGGGTAAATAGAACCTTCGATAGAATTGTCTGGTCTCTGAATTTTCGAGCATAGGTTTAAAGGTACTTGTGCATTATCCCTAAAAAAAACTATGGAAATCGCTTAAATTATTGTAAATGCCCTAAATGCCCAAATGGACTCCTATAAATTATAAAATTGTATGTACTGCTCCCTAAATCCCACAGAGGGTTCTATAAATCTTTTTCACAAAAAAGTCATCTGAATCCATATCACCAAAATATTTTTGGCAATACACATCGAAAAATTGAGATGATCGCACCATTCTTGTAGGATTGCGCCCCTAAAGCCCAAAATAAACGCATAAAATTGGTGCGGACTACATGTTGTCCTCCCAGAACTCCTACGAAGAAAAAAGGGTTGTGTAAAGGTTCACAAAAAAAAAATCATTCGGAAGGTCATATACCATACCTAACCCATATCTCTTTGCCTACACCTACAAAAAATTCAAACAAAATCACTCATCTAATCCTGTCACTTGGCCCTTGAATGCCCAAAATGTGACTCTAAAAAATTGTGAGAATGCAGGTTTGCCGCCTCAACTCCCTACATATGGTTTTCATCATAGCTTTCCAAGAATCTCCCGAAGCTAAATCAACTAAAATATATGGTTTATAAAACTAAAAAACTGAGAAAGTGACTAAATCCTATTAATTGCCCCTAAATGTCTAAAATGGAGTTCTAATATTTTTGAGCTAACAACAATTGCCTTCCAATTCCCTACAGATGGTACGTTAAAGGTTTTTCATATCTACATATATGTATATATTTATTGTATAAATTAAACTGTCAAATATGATTCGAACGACCGATACAAAACCTTAGCGAATCTACATATAGCTTAGTAAAATGCTCGCCACTTGATATATTTTCATTGATAGGGTGTTTAATAAGTTCTATCTTTGATCAAAGGAAAGATATAATCACATCAGACCTCCCAAAGAATTGAATAAATAAATTTAACATTCAAGTCTTGGAACCATAATTTTTATTAAACCAGGTGTCTTGTTTTAAAAAGGAAATCTATTTATTGGAGCCTGAAGGGCATAGTTTTGTCATTCAATAATTCCTCTCACAATGCCTTTTTTGGAACCACATAACGTTTTCATACATCCAAAACATTCACTTACCACTAAGTTTTTCCTCTATATATATGGAATAGGATGGCACTTTCATTTAAGCCGCCAACATTACACAATGGCCTCTTTAACCTCTGAGTTCCTCAATTTCCATTGTTTTCCGCTTCTCTTTGAATCATGTAATTTAATTCTCCTCTTCTCGTGTTATATCCATCCCATTTTAATTGATTTGTGTTTCTATTCTGAAATTCCATGAATCCGAGTTTGAAAAACTGGATCCTCTATCTGCACAAGGTAGGGATTGAGGTTTCGTACACACCAACCCCATGGATATGTGTTGTTGTGTTAGATATGTTTAAATTCATCAAAGTAAACATTTTTTCTGTATCAAAACATTGTGTTAGATGATGGTAATTCTGCAAAGTAGACATTTTTAATTTATCGAAAACATTTTTTTTGTGTTAGAATGTTTAAATTCGCAGTAAACATTAATTTCTGTATCGAAAATGTGTTGTTGGTGTTTGGCTAGTGTTCATCCCCTCGAATAATAACTTTTTGAATCAGTAAAATTGATGTGTTGTATTACCTAATTTAAACATCTCATTTAAATTTCTATTGTATCTTCTCCTTTTTTAAGAGAGGATTCAATAAATTAACTTTCAACTCTTGCCTGAGGGTAATTTGTTCGGGATTGGGGGTGGACTAGTACGGATTCAGATTCACACATTCAGCTTTGCTTTGGATAGTATATTCTTAATCAGTCTACTGTTTTGGTGATATATTTTTCAGGATTCAAACATCCAACATTTAAACTTTGATACGAGGATAGGCATCAATAGGAGCACTACGGATGGACATCTCGTTTCCTAGTAAATGCGTCATTAACCTTGGTGCAAAAGGTTATTCAGTACCTGGCTGGAAACTAATTTTGAGCAATGTAGGCATACATTGCTCAAGTTGGTTTCCAACTCAGATACTGAAGACCAACCTTTTGCACAATTTTAATCATGCGCTTGATGGGAAGAAAAAAAACAAATGACCATCTATTGTGTCTCCTATTGAGCCCTCCTGTATCCAAAGACATGTTGAATGAGTGAATCCTCAAAAAATATATCAGCAACCAGTAGATTGATTAGAGTCCAAGATTGTAAAAACTTATAACGGCGACTGGAGCATTTTTGAAGTGTGTTGGACAAAGAAGGCGGCAAGGTTAAACTTGTTTCGTTTCGCAAACAAGGTCTGTTGTTTTGATATGCATAGTGACCGTTTGCGGATACTTCAAAAGAACTTGGGAACTGACATTTTTTCATTTGTAGTTAATTTTGCTCTTATTTGGACATTGGTTGGTATCATACTTCTTTCATTGCTTATCATCCTATAGATGTTTTTCGGCTTAATACATAATTAACTTGTCAAAATATTCATTTAGACCTTCGATCTACATCATGCTTCAATGGAACACATGCCTAATTTAAATATTAAATAGATAATCTGACTTGGTTATAAGTTGTATTAAGCTGTTTTTTTATGACAAAATATTTATGGCTAGCAACTAAGAAAAACTAAAAATTGTCTAATTTCTGTAAATTTGTCCACAAAATGGACTCGAAAAAATTGCGTTGTTTAGGAATTAGACAGGGGGGTGGGTTGGATTAGGGATGGATGATAGAGATGGTTGGGTGCTGTATGCAGCGGGAGTGGGGTGGTTTGGGGTTTTAGGAGGGAGGGGTAGAGTGATGAGGAGGTGAGAGTGCCTTGCTGGGGGGGCCGGAGGGGGTGTTGTTTGATGATTGAGTGGTCGCAGTATGGGGGATGTTGTGTGGCGTGATGGGTTGGTGGGTAGGAGTTGTTGTTGTGGGCGGATGGAGGGGGGGTGAGAAGTATAGGGTTTTTGGTGGTGCAAGGAGTGGGAGGGGGGGGTTGGGAGGGTGTGGATTAAAGTTGGTTGGTGTGGGGGGGGGGCGTTTGGTGGCGGGCGGTAGGGGAAGGGAGATGTTGGGCGTAAGTTGTGTTTGGTTGTTTTAGTAGTACGGGGGAGAGAAGATGGACACTATGTGTATTGCTCCCCCAACTTCTACGAGGATTTCGTAAGGTTTCACAAAGAAATAGTTTGAAAGTCATATCACTAAATATTCATGGATGTTACACCGGAAAAACTGAAAAATCACCTAATTTCTATATTGAGCCCCTAATTTTCAAAATGATTCTAAGAAAACTGTTAATTTTTACCTTTATTCCCCAACTCCTTGTGGGGTGTACAGTAAAAGATTCCACAAAGATTTAGATGGAAGACATATCCCCCAAAAAATTCTTTGGCATGACACACACGAAATTAGGAAAATGCTTAATTCTTGCTAATTGGTCCCTATAGTGAGTAAAATATACCTCTAAAAATTGTGCGTAACTGTCCCCCTGCCCCCAACTCCCTATGAGGGTCCATACGGGGATTTCGCAAAGAGAATCGTCTTTACGTTCATATCGTCAAAAATATTTATGGGACTAATTGAGAGATCCGCCTATTCTTGGGTAAATTTGCCCCTTAATGTCCAAAATGACTCGGATATTGTAAATATTGTGCATATTGTTCCCTTGACTCCCATGAAGGTTCTTTAAATACTTTCGTAAAGAAATCATCTCGTAAGACATATCACCAAATATTTCATGGAGCTAATAAATACGACAAAACTATGAAATGCTTTTCACTGCAAATTACCCGACCCCTCTAATGCGGCAAAATGGACTCCTAAAAATTATGAGTTGTACGTACTTCTTCCAAAAAAAAAACACATAAATCTCATACAGCTTAGGGTTTCTATAAAGATTCACAAAGAGTCATCTGGAAGAACATTCATACCAAAGTATTTATGGGCTAATACACATGAACAATTGAGATAATCACCCAATTCTGTAAATTGACCCCCGAAAAAGCCCCAAAATAACCTAAAAATTGTGAGATTGATTTTGTCCCTCCCCTAACCCATCCTACGAAGGATTCTAATAAGGTTTCATCACAAAAAAAATCATTTGAATGTCTATCACCAACAAATATTCTTTTCTTGGCCTACCAACACACTGGACACGTAAAGTAAAAAAATCTTTGAATCCTACAAATTAGCGCCTGGATTGCCCAAAATGGGGAGTCTAAAAATTGTGGAATGTAGGTCTTTCTCCCCACTCCAATAGCGGAGGGTTCGTAATTCTCTTGCAAAGAAATCGCCCAGGAAAGTTCTCACTACCATATTCATGGCTTATACACACTAAAATTTGAGAAAATCGTCCTAATCCTATTAAATTGGTGCCCCCTAAAATCTAAAATGGGATTTAATAATAACTTGTGAGACGGTACATATTTCCTTTCTCCTCACTCCTACAGATGGTTTCATTAAAGGTTTTCAGGTATGTATTATTATGTGGTATATTTATTGATACAATTTAAATGTAATTCGAACCGACCGAACAAAATTTCTAGGCGCATCTGCAGATACGTAGGTAAAATTGCATCCCGCACTTGGATTTATACATGATAGGTTGTAATAATTGTATGTCTTAGCTGAAGGAAGACAATATTGAAATCAGACTCTCCCAAAGAAATGAATAATAAATAAATTTAACAAATAAATCAAGTCGTGTCAACAGAATTTTATTTAAACCCATGGTGTTATTGTTTAAAAAAGGACCATATATTTATTGGAGCCTAAAGGTAGCTTCGTCATTCAACAATTGCTTCAAAATGCCTTTTGTTGGAACCTAACATAACCTTTCATCATCCCAAAAAGATTCCACACTTACAATATTTTTTTTTTGCCTCTATATGTATTAGAGGAGTTGGGGGCTCTTTTAGTATATGCCGTCAACAATTATCCAACAATGGCCTCTTTCTCTCGGTTCCTCATTTTTATATTTTTTTACGGCTGACCACCTCAGTCATCAGGTAATTTATTATAGCTACCAATTTTAATGTATTTTGTTTGTATTCGAGAAATGAAATCCCTATGATTCGATTTTGATTACTTTAAATCCTCTATCTGCACAAAGTAGGGGATTAAGGTTTTGCATGACACACAAGCCTCCTCCCCACAACTCTTTGATTATGATTGTGTGTTTTACCTGCTGGTTTAATTCTGCAAAATTTCAACACCTTTTATCTCTGAATCGAAAACATGTTGTTATTTATATGTTTGATTCATTATAATTGAATATGTTGGTTATGAATATATTTAAACATCGTCATTTGAAATTCGTATTTGTGTCCGCTTCCATTTAAGACGGATTAAATATATATCTGAACTTTCACAACTCTTGCCCATTAGAAAGTTAAAGTTATCATTATGGACTAGTACCAATGCACGATTCACATTCAACAAGTTCCTTTTGGGTAGTGATATTACCAAATCGGTCCCTACTGATTTTTGTTAGATATATTGTTCAGGATTCACCATATTCAGCATTTAACTTTTGGATACTAGCCAGGGATCAATATGAGTCCAATGGATGGACTTTCTCAGTTCCCTAGGTGCTCTTATGCAATTTGTGTCAAAGGATATTTAGAATCCTTGAACTGAAACTACTTTTAGCAATGTAACCCACACCGTTGCTCAAATTTTGTTTCCAGTTCAAGATATGTGAATACCCCTTTGTGCACAAGTTCAACAAGAGCATCAAAAGGAACTAGATTTGTAGCCATTGTGCTTTAGTGATCCTAGCCTCGGTCCAAAAGTAAAGGTTGAATGTCTAATCCTGAAAAAATATATCCAGCAACCGATGGACGTTATTAGAGGCCAAGAGTTGAAAAAAACTTATAAAAAACTCGACAAATCATTCATTTTTGAAGTGTGTTGAGAAACAAGGAAGGCTGCCAAGGTTGCAGCTTATTTCGCAAACAAGAAGGTTTTAATGTGTTTGGATGTGCGATTATAGACGTTAAGAGTATTCTTCTAAAACAGGACTCGGGAACTGGGAAGAATTTCATTTTAGGATTTTATATTTAATGCGCTTATTTGGCACATATGGTGTAGACTTTGTTTGGTATAATGCTTTCTTTAATTGTTTTATTTGATGCCATCATATATGGCTCTTTTTCAGCTTAATAACATAATTAACTGGGCAAAATTTCCATTTAACCTTCGACTAATCATGCTTCAATTGAAACATCCTATTTGATATCTAAATATAATATTTTGACTTGCTTATAAAGTTGGTCTCAAGCGTGGTTTTTTATGACAATATATTTTATGGGCCAGCACCCCACGAAAAAGTTTAAAAACTCGTCTAATTAACTGTAAATAATTGCACCAAAAGGACTCCCTAAAAATTTTCGATATATACGTCTTGCTCCCAGCAACACTTGTCGACGAAGGCTTCGTACAGGTTTCGCAAAGAAATAGTTCGAAAATTCCAATCATCACCACCAAAATATTCATGGGTTAACACCCACATTCCACACGAAAAACTTTAAAATATCACCTAATTCTATAAAAATTTAACCTCTAAATATCCAAATGGATTCTAAGAAAAATTCGGAGATTATATCTAATTGTTCACCCCAACGTCCTTGTGGCAGGGTACTATAAAGATTTTAACAAAGAATTTTTTCTGGAATACAATATCACCAAATAGTCTAGGCGCACCCACACAAAAATTAATTTTTATTCACTAGTGTCAATTCCAAAATAAAAGGAAGGGATGCTTAATATGCACATTAGCTTCGCTAAACTCAATGGTTGTTTTGAACGCTTATTCCGATCCTGCCCTCTATTGAGTAAAATAACTCATAAAAAATGTTAGATTGTACATTGATCCCCTCAAATCCTAACGAAAGAGTCACTAAAGCATTTCCGCAAAAGAAACCGTCGTTAAGTTATATCACCAACATATTTAGAGGGGCTAACACATAATACAAAAATTGAGAGTATCGCCTATTCCTGTAAATTGGCCCCTTTATCCAAAAATAGACTCTTAAATAATTGTGATATTTAGCATTTGGTTCCATCAACAACTCCCCCATGGAGGTTCTCGTCTGAACATTTTGCAAAAGAATCCATCCAGAGACAAATCCACAAAAAATTCTGGGTCTAACGCACACAATAAAACAAGGGCAAACGCACAAGTACCTGTTCTCAATCATGGCCGAAGTTCGCAGGATACACAATTCTTATACATACTGGTCCTATTACCACCCCCTGCAACTTATTTTTAATTATTTTCTACTACCATTTTTCACATTTTTCAGCCTACGGTGAACAGCTTGAAAAAAAATCACGACAGTGTGTGGCCCACAAGATAATGCCACGTAGGACGAAAAGGTAGAAATTACTTTTAATAATTTCAAGGGGGTATAGGACCTTTCGTATATAATAAGTCTGTCTCTGAGATTTCGAGCATAGGTTAAAGGTACTTGTGCATTAGCCCCTAAAAAAAACTATGGAAATCTGCCTTAATTATATAAATGCCCCCTAAATGCGCAAAAATGGACTCTAAAAATTATGATATTGTATGTACTGCTCCCAATCCCCACAGAGGGTTCTAATAAATTTTCACAAAAAGTCGTCTTGCAGCCATATCACCAAAATTTTTTGGGCTAATACACATAACAATTGAGATGATCGCCCAATTCTTGAAATTGCGCCCCTAAAAGCCCAAATAAACTCTAAAAATTGTAGACTATATGTTTGTCCCCCAGAACTCCCTACGAAGGTTGTGTAAAAGGTTTTTTTACAAAAAAAATCATTATGGAGTCATATACCCAATATTCTTTCTTGGCCTAACACATACAAAAAATTAAAAAAAATCAACTTAATAACCTTGTAATTGGGCCCTTGACTGCCAAAATGGACCTCTAAAAATTGTGAGAATGCAGTATTACTCCTCAACTCCCTAACGTATGGTTTCATAATGCTTTCCAAAGAAATCGCCCGGAAGCTAAATCACTAAAATATTCATGGGTTTAATAAAAACTAAAAACTGAGAAAATTGACTAAATCCTATTAATTTGGCCCCCTAAATGTCTAAAATAGGATTTAATAATTGTGGCCGATCAGATTGCTCCTCCAATTCCTACAGATGGAGTACATTAAAAGGTTGTCATATTGCAGTATATGTAGTATATTTTATTGATAAATTAAACTTCACATGTAATCAAACCGACCGATACAAACTCTTAGGCGAATCTAGCATATAGCTTAGAAAAAATGCATCGGCACTTGATGTTTCATTGAAGGTTTTAATAAGTTTTATCTTGGACAAAGGAAAGAACAGTCACAACACATACTCTCCCAAAGAATATAATATATAAATTTAACAATTCAAGTCTTGCAACATAATTTTTATTTAAACCAGGGTGTTCTTGTTATTAACAAAAAAGGGACTCTATTTATTGGAGCCTGAAGGGTAGTTTAGTCGTTCAATAATTCATTAAACAATTGCCTTTTTTTTGAACCAAACCTAACGGTTTTCATACCGCCAAAAAATTCACTTCCCCTAATTTTTTTCCTCTATATCTATTAGAGGTGGCCCCTTTCATTTTAATAAGAGCCGCAAACAATTCACTAACAATGGCCCGTCTTTAACCTCTTATTCCTCATTTCAGTGTTTTCTTCCTTCTCCCGCTATCCTCTTGAAATCAGGTAATTTACTCTCATCTTCAGAACTTGTTAGATCTATCCATTTTTTAATTGGGGGGGGGGGGGGGGGTGTGTGTTTCTATCTGAATTCCCATGAATCCGAGTTTGAAAAGCTGGATCCTCATCTGCACAAGTATGGATTTATGTTTGCGTACACACCAACCCCTGGATATGTTTGTGTTGTTTAATATGTTAAATTCTGCAAGTAAACATTTTTTCTCTATCTAAACATGTTTGTTTGCTGTTAGATGATGTTTAAATTCTGCAAAGTAAACATTTTGGGTGCTCTATCTAAACATGTTGTTGCTGTTAGATGATGTTAACAAATTCGCAAAGTAAACATTTTTCTGTATCGAAACTATGTTATTGTTAATGGATGATGTTAAATTCTTCAATTTGGGTCAAAGTAGAAGACATTTTATTTGTATCGAAACAGGTTTGTTGTTAGAAATTGTTAACTTCTGCAATTAACTTTTTTACTGTATCGAAAAGTGTTGGCTGTGTTTGCTAGGTTTTAATCCTCTAGAATAATAAATTTATTGAATCAGTAAAAATTGAATTGTTGTTATTACCAATTTAAACATCTCCTTTAAAATTTTATCTAGTATCTCCATTTTTAGATAGGATTCTAAATAAATTTAACTTTCAACTCTGCCCATAGGAAGTAATTTGAATCGTGATGGACTAGTACGGATCAATATTCACACATTCATTCAGCTTTTTGCGCGTTTGGATATGTATATATCTAAATCCGGTCTCTGGTTTTGGTGATAATATTTTTTTGAGATTCAACTCCAACCTTTACTTTTGGATACGAGGATAGAATCATATGAGCACTACGGGATGGACATCTAGTTCCTAGTTACTGCGCTTATTATCTCTTGTGCAAAAGGTTATTCATTACCTTGAGCTGGGAAACCCATTTGAGCAATGTAAGGCAAATACATTGCCTCAAGTTGATGTTTTCAACTAAAGATATCTGAAGAGCCCTTTTGCACAATTTTACTAGTGCATTGAATGGGAACCAGATGACCATCTATTGTGCTCTATTGAGCCCCTGCTCGATATCCAAAAGTAAAAATCTTGAATGAGTGAATCCTGAAAAAATATATCATCAACCGTAGACTGATTAGAGGCCACGATTGTACAAACTTATAAACGACGATGGAGCATTTTTGAAAGTGTATTGGAACAAAGAAGGCTGCCAGTAAAGCTTGTTTCGCACAAGGTCTGTGTGTTTGATATCGATTGTAGACGTTGAGGATTACTTTAAAAGAACTGGGGGGAACTAAATTTTTTCATTTTAGTTAATTTAATCGCTTATTGGACATATTGGTTTGTATCATCCTTCTTTCATTGCTTATCAATCCTATAAAGGTTTTTTCGCTTAATTAAGTAATAACTTGGTTCAAAAATAATCCCATTTAGACCTTCGATCTACATCCATAGCTTCAGTGGAACGATGCCTAATTTAAACAAATCTAAATAGAATACATCACAACATGACTTGGTTAAAAGTTGGTATTAATCCTATTTTTTTTTATGACAAGAATATTTATGGCTAGCACCGAAGAAACTAAAAAAAATTGTCTATTCTTAAATTGCCACAAAGATGGACCTCTAAAATGGCGACACTACGTGTAATGGCTCCCACAACTTCCACGGAGGATTTTCGTAAACGGTTCACAAGAAATAGTTGAGAATCTATCACTAAATATTCATGGATGTTACAGGCAGGAAAACGGAAAATCACCTAATTTCGATAAATTGACCCCCTAATTTTCAAAAATGGATTCTAAGAAACTTTAGATTTTAACCTATGATTCCATTTCCCCACTCCTTGTGGGGTTTACAGTAAAGATTCCACAAAGAAATTTAGTGGAGACATATCTTCCAAAATTCTTTGGCATACACCAAAATTAAGAATCGCTAATTCTTGTAAATTGGTCCCTATATTAGTAAAATAGACTCTAAAAATTGTGCGTACTGATCCCCCAACTCCCTATGAAGGGTTCCATAAGGATTTCGCAAAGAAATCGTATGTAAGTCATATCGCAAAAATATTTATGGCTAATTGAGAGAATCGCCTAATTCTTGTAAATTTGCCCCTTAATGTCCAAAATGGACTCTAATAATTGTAATATTGTGCATATTGTTCCCTTGACTCCCAATGAAGGGTTCTGTAAATATTTCGTAAAGAAATCATCCGGAAGACATATCACCAAATATTCATGAGCTAATACACAACACTGATGGAAATCGGCTTAATTCCCTGCCACTTACCCTACAACCCCTCTAAATGCGCAAAATGACTCTAAAACTTATGATATTGTACGTACTTTCTCCCTAAATCTGCTACTTGAGGGTTCTATAAAGATTTCACAAAGAGTCATCTGGAATACTATCACCAAATATTTATGGGCATTACACCTGAAAAATTGAGGATAATCACCAATTCTTGTACATTGCAACCCCCGAAAAAAGCCAAAATAACTCTAAAATTGTGAGATTGTATGGTTGTCCTCCGCCTAACATCCTAACGAAGGATTCTTATAAAGGTTTCAAAAAAATCAATTTGAAAGTCAGATCAACCCAAATATTCTTGGCCTAACCACACACCGCTAACGAAAACGTAAAAAACATCTTTTGAATTCCTAAAATTAGCGCCTGAATGCCCAAATGGACTTAAAAAATGTGAGAAGTAGGTATTTCTCCCCACTCCATGCGAGGGTTTCGTAATTCTTGCAAAGAAATCGCCCAGAAGTTTATATCACTAAAATATTCATGGGCTTTTATAACACTCAAAATTGAGAAAAATCGCCTAAATCCTTTAATTTGGTCCCTAAATCTAAATGGATTCACTATTCCCAATGAATCCGATTTGAAAACTGATCCTCTATCCTGCACAAGGTAGGGATTTAGGTTTGCTCGTACGCACCAACCTCTGGATATGTGTTGTTTGGTTTAGAGATTTACTTCGATCTACAAAGTAAACATTTTTTTCTCTCATCTAAACAGTTTGTGGGGCTGTTAGATGATTAATTCTCAATTACACTCTAGTTTCCTTTTTGATGTCTCTTATCAATTTGAGCGAAAGTTGAACAACTCCAAAGGTACTAGATTTCCATCCCACTATACTCTTATTGATCCTAGCCTCGGTGTCCAACGTAATTCTGAATGTGTGAACCTGAAAACAATATATCATCAACCAGTAAGACTCATTAGAGGCCAGATTGTAAAAACTACTAACGAACGTGATTTGGAACAACTAAGGGCTGGAAGGGTCAAAGCCTGTGTGTTTCGCAAACAGAACGTTTCTTGTGTGTGTTGATCGGTGTTATTTGTAGACGTTGAGGAGTACTTCACAAAAGAACTTGAAGAACTGAAAAATTTTTCATTTTAGTTACATTATACGCTTATTTGGACATCAGGTGTAAGACGTTTATGGGTCGTTTTTTTTCTTTGTTTGATTTTTTACAATCATATATAGGGTACTTTTTGGCTTAATACTAATTTCTTGTCAAAAATATGCCCTTTTACCTTCGATATAAGTTCATGCTTCAATTTGAACATGCCTAATTTAGTATATCTAAATCAAAATATTCTGCTTGTTTTTAATAAAGTTGGTAGCACGACTTAGGTTTTTTATTACATGAATATTTATGATGGGCTAAAACTAAGAAAAACTAAATAAATTGTCTAATGTCGATTAAAATTTTGCCACAAAATGGACTCTAATATTTGACAGTATATTGTATGTGCTCCGACAACCCCTCCTTCCTACAGAGGATTCTTACAAGGTTTCATCATCAAGCATATTTTCAAAAGTCATATCATCTAAAAATCTGGTTAATAACACCCACGAAAAGCTGAAAAAATCACCTAATTTAATATAAATTGACCCCTAAATTTCAAAAATGATTTAATAAGAACATTGTGAGATTGTACCTATTTTCCCCCAACTCCTTGCGGAGAGTACTGCAAAGCTTTCGACAAACAAATTTATGGAAACATCACCAAAAAATTATTGGGCATACACGAAAAATTAAGAAAATCCCTTAGATTCTTTTAATTGGTCCCTTATGTTAAAATATACTCTAAAAATTGTTTGATTGTACGTACTACTGAGCACCCTACTCCCTATGAAGTGGTTCCATAAAGGATAATGCGCAAAGAAATCGGCTCTACCATATCAAACAAATAATTATGGATTAACAATCAAAAATTGAGAGAATCGCCTAATTCCTATAACTTGCCCTTATGTCCAAAATGGTCTCTAATTTGTGATTTGTACATATATTCCCTCAACTAACTGTCCCTTGAATGGTCTGTAAATATTTCCTTAAAAGTAATGCATCCTGAATACAAATCAAAAAATATGCTGAGCTAATACAACAACAAAAAAACTAGGAAACTGCTTATTTTCCCTGTAAATTGCCCCTCTAATGAGCAAAAATGGATCTAAAAATTATGAGATTGTTACTTGATGCTCCCTACATCTCTACGGGGGGTTCTACAAAAATTTCCACAAAGAAGTCATCTGGAAGCCAATCAGTCACCAAAATATTTTTGGGCTAATACACATGAAAATTGATATAATTGTCAAATTCTTGTAAATTGCCTCCCTAAATGCCCAAAATAAACTCCAAATATTGTGAGACTGTATGTTGTCCTCCCTGAACTCCCTATGACGGGTTCAGTAAAGGTTTCACAAAAAAATCATTCGGAAGTCATATCACCCAAATATTCTTGGCCTAACACATACAAAAAAATTTAAAAAAAAATCACTTAGTCCCTAAAATGGACACTAAAAATTGTGAGAATGAAGGTATTGCTCCCCAACTCCCTACGTCTAAAATGGATTCTAATAATTGTGAGACTGTACAGACTACTCCTCCAACTCCCTATAGATGGCTCATTAAAGGTTTTCATATATGTATCATATTTTTTGATAAACTTTAAATGTGAATAGAACCGACCGATACAAAACCCTAGGCGAATCTAGCATATAGTTTAGGTAAAAATGCATCGCATTTGATTTTTACACTGATAGGTTTTAATAAGTTCTATCTTAGCTCGAAGGAAAAAACAATCCAAATCAAACTCTCCCAAAGAATATGATCAAATAAATTTAACAATTCAAGTCTTGGAACATAATTTTATTTAAAAACCAGGGTGTATTGTTTAAAAAAGAAATATATTATTGGAAGCCTGAAGGGTGCTAGTCATTCACACAATTCATTCAAAATTGGCTTTTTTGGAACAAAAACATAACTTTCCATAACATCCCAAAATTACATCACCTAATTTTTTGCCTCTATATATATGAGAGGATGTGATAGTAATTCATTGTCTATTAAGTTTAAAGCCGCCACCCAATTCACACAATGGCCTTCAAACCTCTGAGTCCTCAATTGCATTTTTTTCGTCTCTTTGAATCAGGCAATTTTAATTTCAATCTTCAGAATCTGTTTATAGCTATCAATTTTAACTGATGTTGGTGTTCTATTCTGAAAGTCCTAATGAATCCGAGTTTGAAAACTGGATCCTCTTATTGCACAAGGTAGGATTTAGGTTGGCATACACCACCAAATTAGGGACAGGTGTTGTTGTTAAATGATGTTTAAATTCTGCAAAGTAAAACATTTTTTTCTCTATTAAACAGTTGTTTTTGTTAGATGATGTAAATCTCTCAAAGTAAACATTTTTGGTATCGAAACATGCCTTGTTAGATGATGTTTAAATTTTGCAAAGTAGACATTTTTTTGTAGTACGAAACATGTTGTTGCGTTTAGACATGTTAAATTGATGCCAAAGTGTAGGTAAAAAAAAAGTAACATTTTTTATATATCGAAAACATGTTGTTGTTAGAAATGTTAAATTCTGCAAAGTAAAAACATTTTTTCTGCATCGAAAAACATGTGTTGTTGTTTGCTAGTTTGATCCACTAGAATAAATAATTTTGAATTCAGTAAAATTGAAATGTTGTTTTTGATTACAAATTTAAACATTCATTTAAATTTTCGTATCTGCCTCTCATTTTAGAAGGTACATAAACTTAACAACTCTGCCCATGAAGAAGTAAATTTTGATAGTGATGACCTATTACGATCAGCATTTGCTTTTGGGTAGTATATATCTAACTCCGTCTACTGCATTTTGCTGATATATTTTTTCAGGATTAACACAGCCGGCATTTCTTTTGGGATACGGGCAGGGCTCAATACGAGCACGATCGATGCGACATCTAGTTACATCCTGGTGGTCTTGTGCAATAAGTACAAAAGGGGCTTCAGTCTCTTGAAACTGGAAATCAATGTCAGCAAGGTAAGGCAAACTTATATGAGTTTAGTTCTTTTGTACTACTCTGGACTAACCAATATAAACTACGAAGTAGGATAAAACCGATATGAAGTGAAGACTTCAAAGCCTTTAGAGCCTATGGATATCATGACCAATGAGTGTAGATGAGCTGCGGAAAATAATAAAAGATAAAAAATGAGAAGGCTCAGAAAAGAAAACTTAGGGGCAAAGGAAGGCGCATGCTGAACCCACAAAAGAGAAACCCACAAGAAGAACAGAGAGGAGAAAGACACAAGGAAAAAGGGCCGTGAAACATTGAAGCGAAAAGAGCGATGTAATGGTCTTGGAAGGGACACACATCTGAGGTCGCTATGAGTTTCTCAATAGGTTGATCTTCTGTTATCTGGTATGATAATTAAAGTACAATTCTCTTTGTTTCATACTCTACTAGGTTTTTGCTTGTGCTTGGCGTCCAAGAAGGGTCACTACTTGAATCTGGGTAAGCATTAGTAGCATTTCTTTCTTTTTTCTCTCGTATATGGATCACTAATTTCATATTCATGTCGATTAAAGCTAACCAGGTGTAAAAAACGTATGTTGGATACGCGACTCTAGAATATGGACCCGGAGATGGTCCATTTAATTCTACATCCCAAATGTTTTGGTTTTGAACCATTTGGACAGTTCAAGCCAACTGAGGAAAACAGGAGTTACATCAAGGAAGGAGAAGGAAGGCCCGGGAAAACACACAAGACGCCTCATCCATCAACGTCAAAAAAAAACAAAGAAACAAAAAGGCACTCCAACCCTCCACTCAAAACAAAAGAAACGCTCGAATAGGAAAAAAAACGTACCCCTCACCACTCACGCACAAAAAAGCCCAAAGCGCCCGAAAAAAAGACTGCGGACCCAACCAACAAAAAATCAAAGGCCTCACACCTCTCCACAAGCCCCCTCCAAACCGCAACAAGCCAAATAGCCCCTCACAAAATGACACCCCCCTGCCCCGACCCACATCGACAAAAATAACCACTACAAGACATGACATAACTATGAAAAAGCCGAGACACAAACAACAAAAGAGCATCCGATAACAAACTTCCCTTACAGGCTAGCACCAAAGACACTATAAAAAAACCAAAAAAAGGCACCCAAGAACCAAACTAAATATAACCTTGTACAAATACACCCTCCTACACCCACGCCCGCAGTTTAACCAGATAGTAGTCACAAACGCCCGCGTACGCAAAAAAAGAAACAATGCTCGTCACACACAAAAGCCCTTATTAACGAAGCAAGTCGTGCTCGACACAATAAACGAAAAAATACACAAAAATTAAACACAAGGACAATTATCGTAAGAAAGTGAATGAATTGAATTCGTGAGAATGTGTGAGTTTTTTTTATACTGCTTGTTTGGGGTGTTACGTCGTGATCTATACTTTTCTGGTGGACTTCTAAAATTAGACGCATTGCTGTAGTTACATCTTTAATTTTCTTGTATTATTGGATCTGTTTTTATGACTTTTTCTTGTTACAGGAGAGAGGTTAACTCTGCTGCGACAGGTTCTACGTGGCAAGCAAGAATCCTGGAAACGATCTGGTATAGGGGCATGGAGGAAAAACTTGTTTTGAGATTGAATGTATTAAATTATCAGTGTTTTTTCGGTTGTTTTCTGCTACGGACTTTTTTCATACAGGGGAATTGGTTAGTACTCTTAAACAAAATAAGGGCCAATCTGTCTTGAAGTGGAACGAAGAAGAAAGGTCATTAGCTCCTTAGCGGGTTAGTATTGATACAACTGCGTTATTTGGAAATGTGAAGTCGGGAGAATCAACGCAGTAATTTGGATTTCATTCAGAGTGTTCTGTTGCCTCAATGATCTTATACTTTCCTCATATCTGAGCAAGGATAGATTTGTTTTTTTTTGTGTTTTTGATTATGTTCATATGACCCCAGTAGGTCAATTGGCTTTGATGGGCTTGTCGAAACAATGATTCTTTCGCGACCAGCTCTGCTGACAGCGCATTGCTATTATGTTTGTAAAGTTGCGGAGACAAACAAAACCAGTCAAAATTCTCGGACCTCAGGTGACGATGCTGAATATTAGCACGTTATGCTTGATTCGAAACATCGATGTATCCATTGGGAAGTGTCTTAAAGGGGTGTTTACTTTGCCATTGCAGAAGAAATCAATTGCTATCATAGGGAGCCCCTAAGGTTTCTTTGATGGTTCTTGCTTCTGATGAGACCACAGTTAAGTTAAGAATTTTCTATCTTGTACTCTAAAGGTTAGGCGCATGTCACATTTCGAAAACCGTTGCAGCAAGACATAAGCTTAGTATTTTTAAATGGGAATAAGGTAGAGAGGCGGTTGCGGGGTGCCACTGGTGCCCCTCGAGGATTTGTTCAATAATTTATTGATTTTTGTGCCAGATTATGGAGCATGAAAACAGGATGTCTGCTTGCATGTTTCCGAGAGAACATAGAAAAAGGATCTATTTTTTGTTCTTTATTTTCTTTCGGTTATTCATTTAATCCAATCATACATTAACTCCTGAATGTTATGGTTTTGTTAGGAGGATATTATACATCAAATGGAGTTCCAATGGCGCTGGTACAAGCAATCCGAATCAACAGTTGTTGATGGGCAAGGTATGCTATCTATTGCTTACGATCATATTACAGTATTATTTCACATGTGGTGGTAGCACAAGGTTCTGATTGAGATATTGGTTTTGTTTTATTGTGGTCTATGTAGTGCTTCATTTGCTCACCGTGAAGGTATGGGATGTTACAAGGGCGGTCCTTTCTTCACGCTTCAACAGTCAACAGCGGATGTAACTATTATGTCTACTTGGAACGGACCACAGGAGATTAGTGATGGCACTCTATAAATTTACATTATGTAAGTCAAAGTTAGGATCAAGTATTATGGAATTGTTTACTAGTACTCAGGTGACTATACAATACGTGTGTATCTTTATTTTAGTTCATAACATTTTTGTATCTTTATTGTTTAATGTTTTTGGTTTTACTAAGCGGTTGTTCCATTGAATCCAGGGAACCTGTTTAACTCTATTGCATTTAGTCAACGGTGGTCTTGGGCCAGTGGATCAGTGGACAAATGCATGAATAGTTATGGTCGGTGAGGAGGGCCAAGCTTGTAAGACTTACAATGGCGTGGCCGGCAATTTTTGAAGTGGTGTTGGAAACAAGAAAGGCAACAATGTTGCAACTTGTTTCGCAAAACAAGAAGGTCTGTCGTCTTTGATCTGCGCTTGTGTGATCATGTTGAGGAAGCGATGTGAAAACTCTGCCTTTAGGATAACCTTTTGTTGGTTTCACAAAAAAATTATTATGATTCAGTTAGAAGTGAGATAAAACAAATAGACAAAAAATATGAGAGCATTTTTTTTATAAATGTTCTACATTGATAAAATATTAATTGTAGAACAATAAAGCAATATATTTTTACAAATGACATAATTAATTTAATTAAAAAAATCAAAAATAAATAAATTATGTTTATCCTTTATTATAAGTGAGAAAAAAAAATATGAAAGAGTGTGTGATATAAATGATCTCCATTAATAAAAGGGATAATGCTCAAGTACCCCTCACATATGTCCGAAATTCAGAGACACACGTATACTATACTAAGGTCCTATTACCCTCCGAATAGTTTTATAATAACTTTTTACTCCTTTGAGCCAACGTGCACTATTTGTGGGCTAAACGATGGTTGAACTTGTTTTTTTTTTTTCAAACTAGTGCAACGTAAGCTAAAAAAGGGTAGAAGAAAATTACTTATAAATAAGTTCAGGTGGGGTTATAGGAACGTAGTATAGTATAAGTGTGTCTCTGGATTTCGGGCCTAGGTTGAGGGGTACATGTGCATTTTCCCTTAATAAAATATTATTTGTAATAATTTAAGTAATTTTTTAGTGATATAATATTTAATTTATACATTAAAAAAAACAAAAAGCTAAATGCAAATGAAGTCATAGAGAGGTGCCACATCACCTCCTCTATGATCCTCATTTATATGTTGAAGGGGATCCGGCTCCTCTCCATTTTTCTCAAGTTTTTGTTTGGATTAATGACACATGTCATAGGTTAAAATAAATGGTTAAGATTTTTTCAAAGTAAACCTCTAACCATGATTTAGTTAATAAATATATTATATATCAAGTATCAAAATTATTATCATCTCACAATCTAAGCAACATATTATTTTGTCCCTATTATTTATGTAAAATAGTTTTTTCCTATATTTTTTTTACGTAGGATCTTCTTTTATTGTCTTTTATATATATTTTTATTGATCTTTTGTTAAAGGTTTATATGGTGCGGATTAATAAATAACCTAGAGATTAATAAAACATTTTGACAAAAACTAATTTTTAATTTCATAATATTAAAATTAAGAAACAGTAATATCAGTAGACATCCGGTATGTTAATATAGTTTCCATACTTCTATTCAGTTAATTATTCATCTAATTAGATAAAAAAAAAATATTATATAAAAGAAAAAAATCCTACATAAAAAGAAATAATAGGAAGAGAACTTTTTTTCCCTATATTTATGGATAAAATAATATGTTGCTAAGATTGTGATATTATAATAATTTTGATACTTGATATATAATATATTTATTAATTAAATCATGGTCAGAGGTTTACTTTGAAAAATTAAATCTTAACCATTTATTCTAACCTATGACATGTGTCATTAATCCAAATAGGAACTTGGGGAAAATGGAGAGAAGAGAAATGGAGAGGAGACGGATCCATGTTGAAGGAAGGTGTTCCTTTTGTGGAGTTTTGGACTCTTCAACTAATTCGGAGTTATTTGAGTTGTACATGTTGTTAGACTGTTATATCCTGGAGGAGACAAATCAAGAGTATTACTGCTTGATCGGTGTAGATTATGTCGCAGTTGACTTGAATCTTCTTAATTAAGAGCGAGATATTCGTGGCTTGACCTACAGATTTGTTTATACATTTTTGTTCATTTTATTTCAACTGCAATTTATTGTACTTATGGTATATTACACCAACACTTGTAAACAACACAAAATTTCAATCACATATATATAATAATAATAATAATAATAAAGAATAATAAAATAATAATATAATAAGAAAAAATATTAATAATAAAGAGTCGTGATTAATAATAAAATAATAAAATAATAATAGTAGTACTAATAATTATAATAATAATAATAACACAATAATAAAAATAAAATAAAAATAAAAAAAAAGAAATACGAGCAAAAAAGGGCAAAATATTTGGTCAACTCAAAAGAGTTTTTAAGCTAAAAGATAAAAAAATACTCATTTCTCATCTTTTAACTTTTGACTTAAAATAAGTTTTTTTTTTAAAACTTAAAATAAGTTTATTCTTTGAGAATTGTCAAACACTTAAATAAGTAAAAAAAACAACGTTTAAGTCAGTTTGACGAGCTTTTAAGCTAATCCAAACAAGCTTTAAAATGTAGTGACGTATTTTATCTAATTCTCATCACAATTCAAACGCGACTCAAAACTAGTGCGACAATGCGATGTCATTTTGCTTCACGAATTTTATTTTTATTGGTATTTTCATGTGCTATAAATATTCATTTTTAAATTTATTTTAGCAGTTTACTTTTATTTGTTTTTTTGAATTTCTAAGCATACGTTAACGAATAAGAACAATTTTCTTGTGATCTAACTTGTGAATGATCTTGATTATTGATTACAATCTTTTCGTTCTTGAGTCTCATTATAAAACTTGTTAAGTATTGTATATATTAAATTTGAAAAATATTTATAAATAAGTTGGAGCTTATATTTTTTTAAAAAAAATAATTCACGTAACATGTTTATTATACTTATTAGCATTTTTCATTGTTTTAAATTTATAAATAAAAATTATGTTATTTTTAAAGAATTAATATATTTCTCAAAAAATTATATCACATATTTTAAATGTTAATAATTTCTATTGACTTTACGACTAACCCCCAAACAATGAGAAAAAGTATTCGAATATTATAGTTGAATTATTGCCAATATTAGTCAACGCAACAAGTAGCCATTAACTCAATGAGTCTATAAAGGTATGCCCACAGACATGAAAAGAAAAAAAATAAATTAATGGTTCTCTTGATGTCATGTTAATATTTTACTGCTAAATAATAGCTTGATATAATTTTATTGGTATGTCTAGATTTTATTTCTTATGAGAAATAAAAAGGTTTTTTTCTTAGTTTTTATTCGATATTAAATTTCAGTATGAAAAAACAATCAATTTGGATATGTATCACGTAGATAGGGGAGAAGCTAGAGCTATCCCATGGTGTTTCACCTTTCATCAAAAAATTACGTCGTTTATTACAAATTCTATATTTACAGGATATATATATTTTTAAAGTTGGACATCCTTTACAAAAGTCATACCTTTGGCGTAGTGATAATAGGTCTCCATTTTAGTGAAGGAGTTGAGTTCTTACAGTAAATAGCACACCGTTAATTAAACGTAGGACATCATCCGGGTTAGTGGCTCCTACTAATATTTTTTTATATTTATGATTCGAATTCAAGAACTCTACTCTCCACCACATTTTAAAACTTTTTTATTATGAAGTTAATCTCTAATGTCATTTTTTTATTGGATCTGGATCAGATCTAATCTTATCTCATTTTTAGATCTAGTTTCACTTTTTATTCTTCTTTGTGAATACAGTTTCACTGATAATTTTAAATTTTTAAACATGTTTTAAGTATGCAATATAGCAAACAATAGTTACAAAAAAAAAAATTGTTTCTTCTAAGTTGTAATCTCAGATCATGTTGATTTTTATCAGCCAAAATTGTCTCTTTTTTGTTGTGCTTTTCTCCAATCCTTACATTGGAGAAAACCTAATAAAAATTAGCTGTTTTTTCTTGTTTTCTTGTTTTTTTTTTCTTTTGTCAAATTCGATTTTTCTTATATTAAAAGAACAATGAATATTTCTAAGAGACATGAGTGCTTAGCATTGACACATTAAAAAATAATTAATTAAAGTTTCCTACCAATAACTTTAAACAATGATTACGGATTCACTTACCCAATATTTCATAATTTAAGAGAAAGTGACTAATTTCATTCAATGTATATAAATGAAATGAGGCTGGCTATATGATTATGTGCAAAACATATCATTTGCCTCCTCTTGACTCTATATATTTTTTTTTAAAATTTAATTAGTTGTGATTATAATCTTATTAATAATAATAGGGTTGACTTAATGAAAATAAAGTGAAATAGTAATCCTTATACCAAATTTGCTTGGACTAGTTTCAAATATGTATTCAACTTAGATCACTTCCGATTATTTCTAAAATAAATTTCTATATTTACTTCTTAATTTTGGCAAATCAAAAATAATTTTTTTTTATGTTTTATTCTTAATATTAAATATTTGTTATATAAGAACTTACTAAATAGTAACACATTTAATAGAAATAATTTGGTAAAAATGCATACCGAATATTTTTTTTTAATGATATTTAAGTTGAACCGTGACAATCGTGACAAGGAAGAGTGAAAAAGGAGTATAACATAGGAGTAATATTTATTACTCCTACTTTCTCCTTGCCAATTCGAATTTCAAAGTAGAACTTACATTTATACAAATTCATAAGTGGCAAGATAGTTTTAGAATTAGATAAATTTTCTTGAATTGTATTCCCTTTTTTATATACATAGATTAATTAAATCAAAGTCGAAAACTAAATAATTTCCAAAGCCATATTTTTTTGGAATTTTATATTCAGTGTTGAATATTGACGTTGTAACTGGATTAAACTTGAATTCAAGCCTAATTTTAATGATTTCTCTTGTATAAGAATAAGAGAGAGAGGATGAGGCTAAAGCGACATATCTCCTTCGATATATCTACTTTAATAAGAGTATTTTTGGAGTTTTAAAAAGTGTTTATTATGACCTCCTTTTAATTTAAATAGTAGTGCATGATTTTTCACAAATTATGGAACCCGCTTTAGTTTTAGATTTTTATCTTTATTTTTATAAAAAAATGAAATTATTCGCATCAGGTATTTACATCAAATTATTTAAATTTTCATTATTATGTGAATTGATGAAGTAAAACACATGTTAATGAATTAAAGTTAAATAAAATAAACTATAAATTTTAACACATGAAATGCATATATTGAATTAGTGTAAACCATCCTTTACGAAGTTAACTTTTACTGATTTTTTAGCTTGATATTTGAAGACTTCGGATAAAAAATCAACAATAATGAGAAAAAAACTTTAATATGTACGATCAAGGGCCTTTTACATTAGTATGCACGGCAAAAAATCAGTAATTTAACCATTATGAATAATGTATTATCCATTAATTTTAGAATAAAATTATAGTATTTGATTCAATATATAGCACTGAGTATTTATAATATTTAATAATATTTACAGTATTGATTTTATTACTTTAATCAAATAATTTACTGTTCATTTATTGACACTATTCAAAAAATAAATTTTTGAATATATTTTGTAACTAGTATGACGAGAAATAACACCAACTTTGAAATTAAAATGTACTTGAATTTTGAGATGTCTTTTAAGTGGAATTTCAAACTATTGAGAAGTCCATATCTAAAAGTCATCACCCTTAATTTTATAGAATATACCATAGAATATGCCACTTCCAAATATAAACACGAGAAAATTTTATACAATTAGATTAAACATCTACATCTTTTTAATTTTACACGAGTAATAATTATTATAACCAAACTTTTCACGCAAGAAAATCTATCAAATTTGTCCTTTAATCTAATTACCTATTCAAGGAAATGGGATCATAATTCATAACAAATTTTCTCATTAGGTTAAATCTAATATTATATTATACTCAAAGACTAATATTATAATCCAAGAAAATCATTTTCTAAACAAATTTTAAATATGTTAAAAATAAAACGATCATAAATAAAATGTGAAAGAAACAATATGGTAAAAAGCTATTTGTTCATTCTATTCATTTTTTTAAAAAAAAAGTACTTCTCCATGATTTGAGGTTGTTAGTGACATCTTTATATAAACACAAATCTAGGGTTCAAGTAACCTCCAAAAAATCTAATTGAAATTGAATACGTCTTAAAATAGAGTGTCAACTAGAATTGAACGCGATATTTTGTTCATAAATATTACTGGTACAATTTTGTTCATCTCTTAATTTTTCTCTGCACGACTCGAAGATGTTAAAGTTGTATATCTCGAACACAAGAGGTCATATCTTGATCTCTTTATGAATATCTCATAAATTTATGAAACTTAGTGGGTATCATCCTTTAATAAATTGCATGAGGTAGAGATTAGGGGTTAATTAATTTCAAGAATCTCAAGATGAAAAGGACCACCTTGTTGAAACACATAAAAATTTCAAATGCTACAATGATTTTGTATTCAAGTAAATTGATGTTTACAATTGTATTCAAGATTTGCATATATTATCTGTAAGATATGTGTGTAATATTTTAAAATTAGAATGCAGATTTAAAGATTATTAAAAATATTGTTCCTTTTAAAAAGTAGATGATTTGTACTTAATTATAATGAAGATCTAAATCTAAATTGTTAAGACATTAGGTAATTGAATTTTTTATTTTTAATAAAAAATAATCTCTTAGTCTACAATTGTATATTTGTATTCAAGTTAAATTTGATGTTTACATTGTATTCAAGTTATTTGCATATATTATCTTGTAGATATGTGTGTTAATATTTTAAAATTAGAATTCAGATTAAAGATTATTAAAAATATGTTCCTTTTTAAAAAGTAGACTGATTTGTACTTAATTATAATGAAGATCTAAATCTAAATTGTTAAGACATTAGGAAATTGAATTTTTTATTTTTAATAAAAAATAATCTCTTAATGAATTTGAAAACATTTGTTTAGATTAAAAGATTTAAAGTCATTTCTATTCATATTCTTTAAGAGTTGTGTATGTCTAAAATTTCATTCCTGAAATACAACAATCAAGAAAGATAAAACAAGCAAACAAAAAATAGTGTGGTTTAGCAGCATAAACAACGGTTAAAATCTTTTAAAAAGAAAAATGTAATTTTCTAATTTTTCTCTTCAGAATTGTTCTTAATTTGATGAAATATTTGTGTTTCAACACTTATATTTGTGGTTCAACATTTGATTTGATGAAATATTTGTGGTTCAACACTTGCTCTTGATTTGATGAAATATTTGCGGTTCAACAATTATATTTGACTTATATTTGTGGTTCACCATTTGGAGCGGCGATTTCTTTGTATGGAGAAGATTTGCAGATCACCATAAAAGAACAACAATTTTCTATGTATCTTTGTGTTCTTCTTTTCCTCCTTTTTTGATCTTATGAAGACTCTTTATATAGATGTAAGCTAGGATTTGGGGGTTAATTCAGTCTTCAAGTACTTATAGAGGACCTCAGACTGGAAGACTACGAGTTAGACTTGTTTACTCACTTATGACCGATCTATCGAAATGGTAATTTTGTTATTTTATTAAATTACGCAATTTTGACACTGAAAATATTAATTTAACTGTGTAACGCTCATTGGATACTTAATCAATATATCATGAATTGATGAATTAGTAATTTAAAGGGAAAGGCAGAGTATGTCCAATAAAAGTTCACAATGAGAGCAAAAGTCGTATTTGTATTTTTGTCGTGTCCAACGGCTGATGGAGGTCCCATAGAAGTCAAACTCTGTCTGTATACATCTACTCTCCCTCTCCAAGTTCTCGTGTCGGTTGAATATTTTTTCCCTCTTGATTGCCGAATTATAATTTTATTTAAATTATACATTTATTACATTTATACAATAATAAATAATATCTATTTCATTATTAAAAATTAAATAATCACAATCACTCACTATTCAAATTTAAATATAACATTTTAATCATTTAAACATACATTCAAAATCTAAAGAAATCGACACAATCTGCTTAACACATAATATTACACTCACACATCTTATGTTTAGTTAAAAATGGTAATTACATCTGTGGGATATTAATGAAAACCCCCCCAAGGGTGGTCATAAGAAAAAAAGATTACCATCTTGATTTTCAAATATTCCAAATCAACCGGCTCCGCCAGGTTTATTTCTACTCACTTTCTAGAAGTTTCCGACGGTTCAAACCATGCGTTGCTGACTCGGCATTTCATTTCTTTTTCACCAAGACAACCACTACTCACGTGACTTTCCCCTCACTAGTCACGTGACTCCTCCCTCCCCTAATACTCCTTTATATTCCGCACTACAGCCATACATTTCTTGCTACATTGACTGGTGTTTACACCATAACCTAATTTCTCTCTTTTACATCTTTGCTTAAGCTTTCATACTCTCTTTTTTCCTTAGCAATGGCAAACGGAAAGATCAAAATCGGAATCAACGGTAACTCTTTTCTCATTTTTATGTTTAATTAGTCGGATCTGCGGATCTGCTTGTGTTTGGTAGTGTGTGATGTTGATTTTTAGTTTTTCAATATTATTGTTTGAAATAGGATTCGGTAGAATTGGTCGTTTGGTGGCTAGAGTTGCTCTACAGAGAGATGATGTTGAACTAGTTGCAGTGAATGATCCATTTATTTCCACTGATTACATGGTATTGTTTGTTGATGACCAGATCTCTTTACTCATTTATGTGCTTAGACTAGATCTGTAGAGGGGATTAACTTGGATCTGTGTGGTTGGTGTAGACATATATGTTTAAGTATGATTCAGTACATGGACAATGGAAGCATCATGAGCTTAAGGTTAAGGATGAGAAGACCCTTCTCTTTGGTGAGAAGGCTGTTACAGTTTTTGGAATCAGGTATTTTTTTTGTTCCAGTGAATAAATCATTGTGTTTAGTTTAGTTTTGTGCTGATGGAATTTCGGCTATTGTTAAGGAACCCTGAAGATATCCCATGGGGTGAAGCTGGTGCTGACTTCGTTGTTGAATCAACCGGTGTCTTCACTGACAAGGACAAGGCTGCTGCTCACTTGAAGGTATGTTTGATTGATTGGTTTCTCTATCTGCATTTCTGTTGTTAGATTTGATATATGATGCATTAATTCACGCGTATTTTTGAAACTTGTTGAATATAGTTATGAAACGTCTTAGATCTTGTTTGTTAGTGTTAGATCTACATTTGCGGAGAAAACCAAGCGAATTAATTTACTTGGATGTTTGTCTGTGCAGGGTGGTGCCAAGAAGGTTGTGATCTCTGCTCCTAGCAAGTATGTCCCATGTTTGTGTGGGTTTCAAACACGGAATGAAAGCAATTCCAGAGTCTGACATTGTCTCCAATGCTAGTTGCACAACGAACTGCCTTGCACCTTTGGCTAAGGTTATCAATGATAGGTTTGGCATTGTTGAGGGTCTCATGACCACTGTCCACGCCATGACCGGTGAGTTTTTTCGCAGTCACTGTGAGATTTGGATGTGTTTGAATTTTATATCTAGTTATTAACCTGTTGTAATGATTTGTTACTCAGCCACCCAGAAAACTGTTGATGGTCCATCCATGAAGGACTGGAGAGGTGGAAGAGCTGCTTCATTCAACATCATCCCTAGCAGCACTGGTGCAGCCAAGGTAGTTATTGGATATGTATACCAGTGTCATTACTTTGACTTGTTGTCTAATTTGCAAAATCATGTCTTTCAGTAATGGCAGAGCTATTAGACTTGGTAGTTTGTATTGAGTTGCATTCACTATAATGTAGGCTGTTGGAAAAGTGCTCCCACAACTTAACGGCAAATTGACTGGAATGGCCTTCAGAGTACCAACTGCTGATGTCTCCGTCGTGGATCTTACTGTAAGACTTGAGAAAGAAGCCTCATATGAAGACATCAAGGCTGCAATCAAGTATGTTTCAGTTTGATCACTTTGTTTTGTTTTTGGTTGGTGCTTGTGCAACAAAGACTAACCTATTTGTGTGTTGTTGGTTCATAGGGAGGAATCAGAGGGTAAATTGAAGGGTATCTTGGGATACACTGAAGATGATGTGGTTTCCACTGACTTTGTTGGTGACAGCAGGTAATATACTTTGTTCAGTTCACTCATATAAGGGGTCGTCTTGAATTGTATTTAGTTTAGTTTAATGTGAAATAATAACATTTGGTGTAGGTCAAGCATTTTCGATGCCAAGGCTGGAATTGCTTTGAGCAAGAACTTTGTGAAAGTTGTGTCATGGTATGACAACGAATGGGGTTACAGGTAATGCTGTGTGCTTTTGGCTTTTTCTCTTTGACACATTGACTGACACTAGTGAAGTTTTAACACCACCATATATATGTATGTATGTATTATGTTTTGCAGTTCCCGTGTGATTGATTTGATCTGCCATATGGCTAAGGCTTGATTGATGCTGCTGGGGAGCAAAAGACAGTACAATTGTGTTTTAATTTTTGCTTTGAAGTACTATTAGTTTGTGGGCCTGGAGTGGTCTTTCTTTGTTTATGTGTAATGAATAACGCATAGAAAACGAACCCTGTTTTTTACTTTGTGAGGAAATCTTTTTTACTGTTTGACTTTGTCATGAATGAAACAATCAAACTTTACTTTTCTCTTGCCTTTTGTTACCCTATGTGTTCTATACATCCCTCCTATTTTCATTGAAATAGCTTTTCTTATCTTAATTTTAATATTCCAACTTGGCTACTTTTGTTAGATCGACAAACAAATTCAGTTGGACTTCAAAATCTACAATTATATTGAAGAGTAAGCAGAATGCATAAAGAATTGAAGCAATTTTTGATATTCTCATCGTTTATATAGGAAAAGGGACAAAAATAGCCACAAGTCTAGTTTTAATAATATCAAGTTATTGTCCCCTGGCCATTTGCAAAATTATCATCACCGCTCTATCGGATGGAAAACCTCAAATCAAACAGAAATATTTTCTTTTAATCTCAACAATGGCTCTCCGTTGACGTTCCTCATGTGAATAGCGAGGCCTTTGAAAAATAGAGATTATGCTTTATTTATTTTTCATTTTTCATTTAATGATAATAGGAGTTTGATTAGTTTGAATTCGTATATTCCGTGTAAGTTCTCATTTGACGAGGATATACCAAATTTGTTTGGACTATTTTTCAAATTCCGTTTTCTACTCACTCTTCCTGTAGTATAAATATTTTTAAGTATTATCTTTTTTTGGTATCATGTCAATGATAGATATCTATATTGATAAGTGTTAAAAATATTTAAACTATTCATTTTTTTCCTTAGTTTGATATCTACACTATTGAAAGTGTGAATTTTCATACTTAAACTATCATTTTTAGTTTGAGAACTGGTGTGTGTATGCATCTCTCTATTTATATAAAAACACTGTGAACATGACTTCCCATAGATAAATATTTTATCTATTAAAAATTAAATAATAAAAAATTAAAGATTACTATCCTATAAAAATTAAATTATTTTTCTTATCTCACTCCACCACCTCCTCCACGTACCCCCTCCCCGCGATAACCCCACCTTTTTTAAAAAAAAATATTTATAAAATATTTTTAAAATTTCATATTTCATCCTCCCCCTCCCTCTCCCCCGATAGAATTGGTAATTATTTTATTTAAAAAATCTACCTCATCCTATTCAATTTTTCACTCCTCATTTTTATTTTTTTACGTTTCTTGATTTTGTGTTAGATAATGCAGTACAATATTTTTTAGAAAAAAAAAATCTACTAGTGTAACCTATATAACATAAATACTTAAAAATATAAAAATCTTGTTGGCGGAAGTTAAAAATATTTTCGCTATGTTACTAAATACTGGGAAAAAAACTTGAAAGCGAAGGGTAAGTTGGGATGGGTCAATTATATTTTTCCGCCAATACACTAATCTCTAAATTAGTATTTGATGAGGGAGAGGCGAATCTTTAAAAAATGATACTTTTATAAAGAATTTAAAAAACGAACCTAAAAAATTTAAAATGGTGTGGGGAAAGAAAAAATTTTCCATTTTAATTTATAAAGAAAACATTATTTTTTATATAATTTTTTATTTTTTATTTCACTAATACTAAATATTTTTTTTTTTTGTCAAGGTTGAATTTTGTCAATTGGATGTGATATGATTTTTTAATAAGAGAGAGTGTATTACACATCAAACCCATTATGGAGTGGATATAACAAAGATATGTGGAATTTCTCAACTCAAAATTGATAGTTTATCTATGAACCTCAAACTTTCAATAGTTTATGTATGAACTCAAAACAGATATAGTTTAGGTGTGTTTTTGACACTTATCTCATTGAATTGAACCCATGCCTATTTTTTTTGAATACACGATTAACCTCATCTTCTTTCTTTCGTAAGGATATTTTAGATATATTTATACTTTTATTCAAAAATATATTGATTTCATTTAATATTTTGTCATAATATATAATTATATTTTGTAACGACCATGTTTAGTCGTTTTTAGGCAGCAGATTTTAGTTCTGGAAAACTGGCTGAGTCCGGACCCCCGCTGGACCGTCATGTGCACGACGGACCGTCAAGGGGTCTCTTCCAAAACACTAAAATCTGAAAATTTTGGTCTGAGATCGACTCTCTGAACGTCCCGACGGGGTGGCAGTACGGACCGTCTCATGCATGACGGGCCGTCACAGACCTTTTTTACACTGAAATCTGGCCTCTGAACTCTGTGACGGAAGCAGCAGGACGGAACCGTCCGCAGGCACGACGGCCCGTCAAAGACGGCGTAATCCAGGCCGGGTCGGATTTCTGTTAAATGTTTTTAAGGGGCGTTTTGGACTATTCCTGTTCTTAAATTATAAAGTTAGTGGTGAATAGAATAAGCCAATTTCTTGAGGGTTAAAAGGAGATAAACCTTATTACATTAGTGGGTTTACTTTTGTCTCTTTTTGATACTAATTATATGTTAATTAGGTAAAAAGAAAGAAGATTTGAATAAGAAACACACAAGAACGAACAAGAGGAGGGAGAATAGCGTTGAGAGAGAGGTAAATATCGATTGAGAGAGAGAGGAACGGGACGAGCTTTGTGGAAGAATCTGGGCTTGATCACGAATCTTCGGTGGAGGTAGGTATGGTTTATGCTATTCGTAGTAAACTCTTATATCGAATGATTGTAGTGTGTAGTATTTGTACAACCCTTCTATCATGCTTAATTGTATGCTTGTATGAATGTTATTCATAATTGTGATAAAATCAGGCATGATGAAGCTATTGAATCCTATCTTGAAAAACCCTAAGCTGCTTTTTAATGAGATTGATGATGCCTTTGTATAAATAAGGTTTGCATGAACTAAAGTGATGAGGGTCGTGGAACGGAGGTCACGAACCGACACGTAGAATTAGTGGAACGGGTGGTCCCGAACCGCACACCTAGAATTAGGGGATCGGGTGTCACGAACCGACACTATATTAAGGGATCGGGTGTCACGAACCGACACGTAGACTTAGGGATCGGTGTCACGAACCTACACGGTAGAATTAGGGGATCGGGTGTCACGAAACCGACACGTATAATTAGGGGATCGGGTGTCACGAACCGACACGTAGAATGAGGGGATCGGGTGTCACGAACCGACAACGTAGTATATGGAGCGGAGTGTCACTCCGACCGAGATAAATAAGCATAAGAATCTTGAAAGAACGTTAATATACTCCATCAATTATCCTAATTTCCAAAAGGGTATGGCATTGAGGCTTGAGTCCTCATGGGTTAACTTGGTGGTGCTTATTAATGATATAGAACTGTTGTTGCGAACATGTTGAGTATTGTAGTTGATTATGATATGTTTGATATCAGACTTTTTCTTTTTGATTTGGCCGATATACCTACTCAGTAGCCTTGTGTTTTGTACTACCCCTACTTGTATGTTTCTCTCTTTGTCATTTTGGTGGAGTGCAGCAAACGTAGCCATTGTCTTCAACTCATCCGCACCCTAGCATCTTCATCGCCAGATTTCAGGGGGATGGCTTTGCTTCTAGCTTGACTGGATCTCCTGCTTTCATTGTCTTGATTCCTTGAGCTTCCGGCATGGACTCAGCTTTTTACTGTATTTTAGCGTCTTAGATACTTTGCGTAGTAATTTAGATAGTATGTTCTTGTGTGATGACTTCCAGGTTTTGGTAAAAAATAGTATTGAGTTTTTATAAGTTATTTAATTCGATTTCATCAATTAATGAGTTTTAAGTCTTCCGGCATTATATTTTGTTATTTATGGTGAAACGTTGGGAATTGGATGTGTTGGTTCGTCACATAGTAGGTATAAGTGTGGGTGCCAGTCGCGGCCCATTTTGGGTCGTGACAAACTTGGTAATCGATCAGAGCATTAGGTTTCGTTGGTCTCATCACCAAAGAACGAGTCTAGGAGAGTCTACGGAACGTTAGGTGGAACGCCTTTATTTTCTTGAGAGGCTATAGGACTTTAGGAATAATATTCCATTCTTTCTTCTTTCGTGCTTATAACTTGGATCCAATTGGTATCTAGGTGATACAAATTGTGTTCTGACCATCTTCAACCTCTATTTTGCAGATGGTTAGACTAGAGCAAACAACTACGTCAACACCGAGCACCGGGCTGGGACGCGGAAGGGTGTTCTGAGCCAGGGGCACGTGGGGGGGGGGGGGGTGTGTGTAGCTCGCGGAGGAGCATGCGCAAGAGGCCGTGGTAGAGGTCGTGGTAGGACGTACTCTAGGAGGAAGAGGACGAGCACCTAGCCCATCTGTTACTAGGGCGTTGACTCCTCCACCAACTTAGGAAGTGGTAAGAGAGGGGAGGATGGGGAGAAGAACAAGTGAAGAATGATGAATTGCCCGCAACCTACCCCAGAGATGATCATCAGGTTCTTTCTTATCTTCGCAGTTATTTGACTCAATGCCAGACGCCTCCAGTGTTTTCTCTCTGTCACGCACACTCCGGTTACGGAGGTCAACATGCCTACTATGGCTCCCCGCATGGATGCTCATTGGAAATAGGCACGTTCCTCGCCTGACCACAGGGCTATAATGACAAATGATTCAGCATGAACTTTTCAGTAAGTTCTTGAAATTGAAACTCCAGTCTCAAGGGTGCCTGATCTGAGGATGCCTACGATTTTCTGGTTGACGTGTCCTAGCTACTACACAAGATGGTATAGTATAACTGTTTGGTGTTGAGTTTGTACTTATCACAGTTTCAAGGGACGCAAATGTGGTGGCGGTCACATGTTGAGTGTCAACGCAACAGAGGCACCACTATGACTTTGGCGTCATTCTCTAGTCTTGTATGGAGAAGTATATTCCCCGGATCTTGAGGGATAGGAAAAGAGATTAGTTCTTTGAGCCTATAGCAAGGTGGATGTCGGTTATGGCATATAGGCCTAAGTTTCCGCATTATACAACAGTTATTTCCCCCACATGTTTCAGTCTCCACAGAGGCATGTTTGCCGTTTTGTGAAGGGGTTAATGGTCAGAATTACTGATTTCAGCCTTACAGTAGCGGCTACGCCAAAAATCCTTTCAAGAAGTGGGAGACTTCGTGATAGACTTTGGAAGGAGTGAAGATAGAAGATGACTTCATCACCATGGCATGACATCAAAAAGGTTTCAGAAGGGAAGGTGAGTTAAGGTTCTCCTCTAGTAGGACAGGGTTCAGGAGGTTACTCATTCCGACCAATTCAGTCTTCCTACAGACTGTAGTTGGGGGTGCCACCTTAGACCGGGTCAACACTTCTCTGAGAGACCTTTATGCTTACTCCAGGGAGTGTTATGGAATGTGGGGAGACGGGACATATTATGAGGAATGTCCAAAACAGAGTTATTAGACACCCATACTAGGTAGAGGTGGTCATGGTATAGGACTTTTTTAAAAAAATTCCTTGGAGAACGCGGTGCCGAGTATGGTGTTCACCAAAACAACCGGGGTAACTGCAACTGGAGCCACTCACAGCACAACCCTGGAGGGGCACGGGCAGACGATTGTAGGGCCCATTTTTACCTTTTCCCTTGGCCGGTCTGAAGCGGAGGCATCAAATGTTGTTATCAGGTTATCACCACAGGTAATCTTGTGGTTTTGTGATTGGCATGACTGTCTGTATATTTGATCCTGTCTCCAACATTTTCATCTGTAGAAATCTTCTCATTTGGCTAGTGGTCTTAATTTCATTTTGGAATTGCTTGACATGCGATTCGTTTTCTGCCTCCGTTGGTGGTCTGTGATAGTTTGAAATGTATTAAAGGGTTCTTGTCTGGGTGACTTTGTGGGGAGCATACTCATGTAGACTTGTCATCTTAGAAATGTTGATGTCATTAATTCTGGGTATGACTTTGCTTTCTCCGAATTTTTGCAATCTTAGATGTAAGGCAAAAACTGAACGTTGGCCAAGCCTGGGACAGATCCGTTGTATGGGAGGGTAACTACACTTCCACTCCAGTTCGTATCAATCTCCTTCTTGTGGGCTAAGTTAATGGTTAGTAAAGGGTGTTTAGCGTTCTTAGCACACCTCAGGGACATACTACCAATAACCTTCGGATTGAGTCGGTGTTGGTAGTTCGTGAGTTTCTGGATGTGTTCCCTGCAGACCTTCCTGGTATGCCACCGACAGGATATTGCTTTTGCATTGAATTGGAGGCCGGGTACTCGTCCCATTTCCATACCCCCTTATAGAATGGCTCCAGTCCAGGGCAGATTTACGGAGTTAAAAGCCCAACTTCAAGAATTATTGGGGAAAGGCTTTACTTAGACGAGTCATCCCCTTTGGGTGCTCCGTTTTGTTTGTGAATGAAGAAAGATGGGAGTCTTCGATGTGGCATAGATTACCGCAAACTAAAAAAGTAACTGTTAAGAACATGTATCGCTCTCCCCCTTCCGGGCATTGATGATTTGTTCGTCAGTTACAAAGTGGCTTTGTGTCTTATCTAATATTGACTTGCGGTCTGGTTATCATCAATTGAAATAAACGGGCAGCAGAGGTGGCCAAAGCTGCTTTTTCCGAACTCAGGTATGGGCATATGATTCTTGGTAATGGTCCTTTGGACTGAACGAAATGCCCCTGCTGCTTTCATGAGCTTGATTAACGTGATTTTTAGGCCTATTCTTGATCTCTTTGTGATCGTATTTATTGATGATATACTGATATACTCCAGTAAGAGGACAGAGGAGCACTGAGAATGGTATTGGAAATGTTAGGGAGAAAAACTTTATGCCAAATTCTCCATAGTGTGAGTTTTGCTAGATTCATTGTCTTTCTTGGGGTTCTTGGGGCAACTGGTTTCTAAGGATGGAGTGATGGTGGAATCATTCTAATATTGAAAGCAGTGAGAAATTGGGTACTACCTACTAATGTGTCAGAGATAGGCTTTGTTGGTTTAGCCAGCTACTACCGTCGATTTGTCAAGGGATTCTCTTCTATTGCTCCACTGACGAACTTGACTAAGCAGATATGTTCCTTTGTATGGTCGAATGAATGTGAGGAAAGCTTTTCAGAAACTCAAGACCTTGCTGACTCATGCGGCACCTAATTCCTTACTTTGGCCAGTAGAGTGTAAAAACTTCTTGTTTAATTGTGATGCACCTATTCTGGTTTGGGTGCAGTGGCTAATGAAGAGAAGAATGTGATTTCTTATGCTCGCGACAATAAAAGGGCATGAACGTAACTATCTGACCCATGATTTAAGATTTGCTGGCAGTGTCGTAGTTTGCATAAAGCCCTGAGACACTATCTATATGGGGTTAAGTTGAATCTATACGGATCATCTAATGGCCTACATTTGTCTTCACTCAGAAGATTTGAATTTGAGACAGAGGGGGTAAGGGGGAGGTGGATGGACGACTGAAGGATTAGATGTTACCATCTTGTATCACCCGTGAAAGGCTAATGTTGTGGCCCACGCCTTTAAGTAGAAAGCAGGGAGCATGGGTAGTTTTAGCCTTCACTTACCAAGTTCTAGACGCCATGGCTAGAGAGGTTTTCAGACTCTCAACCTGGCTAATGACCTTATGAGTTAGAAGTAATGAGAAGGGAGGATTTTTGGCCATTGTGGGAGGCGAGATCGTCTTTTCTTGAAAGATCAAGGGAAACCAGTTTTGAATGATGAGCACACTAACCGAATTCGGGATATGGTGTGCGAGGAGAGCTAAAGAAGGCAATATGGATGATGAAAGGGTTTTGAAATTAAGGGAAGGGTATGTGTGCCCTGTGTTGATGATTTGATCACACCATTCGTACTAGGCTCATAATTCCGGATATTCTATACATCCTGGTGCAACCAAGATGTACCGTGACCTAGAAGCCACGTTTGGTGGAGTAGAATGAAGCGCGACATTGTTGTTTTTTGCCAAATGGCCCATTGTCAGCAAGTAACAAGTATTGAACCCCAGAGCCCGGAGGAAACGCTTCATAGAATGACCCATTCCTGATGGAAGTGGGAAAGGATTGGCAATGGACTTCGTGTTGGTCTTCCAAAGACATTGCAAGTTGATTCTATTTGGTCATTTGTGGACAGATTTAACTAAGTCTGCTTATTTCTTCGTTAAGGTGACTTACAATGCAAGAAAGTTAAGCCAGACTCTACACTCATGAGATTGTTTTCGATTGCAATGGCGTTCCACTGCATCATCTCAGATAGAGGTCGCAGTTTTAACTCTAAGTTTTGGAGAACATTCATGGCGGAATTAGGTACTAGGTTTTGGAACTAGTACTGCTTTCAAACCCTCAGACCAATGGTCAGATCTGAGCGGCACAATTCATTCGGTGTTGGAAGATATGCTTCGTGCATGTGTGAATAGATTTGGTGGTCATTGGGATAAAACTTCTTACCCTTAGCCGAGTTTCATACAATAATAGCTATCACCAAGTAATTTATATGAGCTCCTTTCGAAGCATTGTATGGGAGGAGATGTGGTCTCCGCATTGGTTGGTTTGATTCATTCGAGGTTCGACCTTGGGGTCTGACCTTTAGGTATTCATTAGAGAAGGTGAAATCTTATTCAAGAAGCTTAGCGGCTCAAAGTAGGCACAAGGAGTATCAGATCGAAAGGTTAGGGACTTGGGTTCATGGAGGTTGAGCAAGTTTTGGCTGAAGTTTCAACCATGAGGGTGTGATCGGTTTGGTAAAGAGGTAGCTAAGCCCGGAGGTATATTGGGGCCATTTGAAGTACTTAAAGCGAGTAGGGGAGGTGGCTTATGAAATTAGCCTTGGGCCTCGCAGGTGCTTTCAGTGAGTGCCATCCGTTATTTCATGTGTCGATGGCGAAAAGAATACCATGGGGATGGAAACTACATCATTCGTTGGGATTCAGTTCGCTTGAATGAAAATTTGAGCTTATGATTAGGAGTCCTTTTGTCCATTCTAGATAGAGAAATTCGCAAGTTGAGATCAAGGTAGATTGCATCCACATCGATCAAAGTCATGGAAGAAATCGACCAGTTGAAGAGTTCACTGGGAGACTGAGGCTGATATGGCAAGAAAGATACCCACACCTGTTTCAGATTCAGTACTACTTTTCGCCCCTTGTTTTTTTTGTTTTTCCTTCTATGATCGTTTGAAGGACGACGATGGGTAAATGTATCTATTGTAACGACCTGTTTATCGTTTTGAGGGCAGGCAGATTTTCATTTCTGAAAAACCTATCTGAGTCACGGACCCACTACTGACCGTCATGGGCACTACGGACCGTCAAGGGGGGCTCGTTCCAAAACACTTAGAAATCTGAAAATTTGGGTACTGAGATCGACTCTCTGAACGTCGACGGGGTTGGCAGGCGGACATCTCATGCATGACGGGCCGTCACAACAGACTTTTACTGAAATCTGTCTCTGACCTCTGTGACGGAAGCAGCAGGTGGACCGTCGCAGGGCAAACGACGGCCGTCACAGACTGCGTAATCACAGGCCGTGTCGGATTTCTGTTAAATGTTTTGAGGGGCGTTTTTGGACTATTCCCGCTTATAATTAGAAAGTTAGTGGTTGAATATTAATACATTCAATTTCTTGAGGTTAAGGGATAACCTTAATTAATTAGTGGTTACTTTTTGTCCATCGTCCTTTTATACTTAATTATTGTTAATTAGGGTAAAGAAAAAAGAGGGTTTGAATAAAACAACAGAAAGAACAGAGAGATGAGAATATCGAATTGAGAGAAAGGGAGAATATCAATGAGAGAGAGGATTAACGCAGCTTTGGAAAGATATCTTGCTTGATCCGATCTTCGGTGGGGTAGTTATGTTTATGCTATTCGGAGTAAAACTCTAATAGCGATGATATATATTGGGTATTATGTAAACCTTCCTATGCTTCATTTTTGCTGTATTAATGTGATTACATATTGTGATAAAATAAGCATGAATGAAGCTATTGATCCGAATCTTGCAACACCTAATCTGCCTGTTAATGAGATTGATGATGCCTGGTAAAAAGAAGGCTTGATGACTAAAGTGATGAAGTAGTAAACGGGTGTCACACTGACTCGTAGAATTAGTGGAACGGGTTTTCACTAACCGACACGTAGAATTAGGGATCGGTGTCCGACCGCACGTAAAAATTACGGGGATCGGGTGTCACGAACCGACACTTTAATAGGGGATCGGTGTCACAAACCGACGCTAGATGGGGATCGGGTGTCACGCCGGACACGTAGAATTAGGGGATCGGTTGTCACGAACCGACACGTAGATAGGGATCGGTGTCATGACGACACGTAGTATATGGAGCGGAGTGTCACGTACCGACATGAGAAAATAAGCATATGAATCTTGAAAGACGTTAATATACTCACAACTAATTACCCTAATTCCAATGGGTATGGGCATTGAGTCTTGAGTCCTCATGGGTGAACTTGGCGGTGCTTATTAATGATTCTAGAACTTTTTGTTGCTACATGTTGAGTATTGTCGTTATTTATTGATTTATTTTGATATATACTGTTTTCTATTTTGTATGGCCGATGATACCTACGCAGTACTTGTGTTTGTCAACCCCTACTTACCCTACAGTGTATGTTCTCTCTTTGTCATTTGTGGAGTGCAGCAAACTGCCCTTGTCTTCACTCAGCCGCCAATCTAGCCAGTCTTCATCAGCCGATTTCAGGGTGAGCTATTGCGTTCTAGCTTGGACTTGGATCTTCTCGTCATGTCTTGCTGCCTTAGATTCGGCATGGACTAGCTTTTTAACTTATTTTAAGCTTCTTAGATACTCTTCGATTAGTAATTTGAGGATAGATGTTTCTTGTGTTGATGACGTCCAGGTTTTGGATAAATAGTATTGAGTTTTATAAGTTATTTAATCGATTTTTTCATTATAGTTTTAAGTCTTCCGCATTATATTTTGTTATTTATGGTTGACACGTTGGGAATGGATGGGTTTGTTCGCTCACATGAAGGATAAGTGGGGTGCCAGTCCGTCGGCCCGTTTTGGGTCGTGACAATATGTTGGTTATAAATCGTAATTCAAAAAATAAAATCTATTTTCTTTTCTGTTGTATTAATTATTATATTATTATTAGTCTATTTCTTTAAGATAGAAGAATTTTATTATTTAACTACGTTTAAAATAGTGTAAAGAAATCATTTTGTAAGGTGCTTTCATTTTTGTTAAAAAAGGATAGAGATTAGCCGTTGCATCGTCACTTAACCTCTGTTTGGATCAGTGCTCCCCATTGTATTGTATTGTATCATTATCATACCCACAATGTTTATTTTGATTGTTTCTTAAAATATATCGTATTGTATTGTTAAATTTTTGGTTATGTAACAATGAAAACTCTCATTTTATTGAGCAACCGATTTAGTGTGTTTCATATTACTATTTTACCCTTTGCCCTATATTATTTAATTCTAGTCAACTTCACACCCTTGAATAATTAAGAATATTTTTGTAAAATTATAAATTATAATATAGTACGATACGATCAAACTAAACAATAAAAATGTTACTCCCTCTATTTAAAAATGAATGACCTTTTTCTTTTTGTAACATTTTAATTTCAGCTTAGCACATGTCATGTTTGATACTACAAGATTAAAAGACAATTTTGTACATTTGACATACTTTGATTAGGATCACAAGATTCAAAAGTTTTCTTTATTTTCTTAAACTCCGTGCCAAGTCAAACTAAACCACTCTTTTTGAAACATAGGAAGTATTGAATAACAACAAACAATACAATCTAGTTAAACATTATATCTATCATATAGTAACAATAAAGTACAATACAATACAGTATATTATGAAATAATGGGTAACGACCACATAATTATTAATCCATTAGACCATCTCCAACCCACCTCTATGTTACTCTCTATTCTCTATATTTGGAGAGTAAAATAGAGAATGAGCACTCAAACCCACCTCCAAATCACTCTCTATTCTTCAAATTCAGAGAGTTGAATATTAGTTGTACAAATTTAGAGGACTACTAATCTACTATTCACATTCTCTATTTTACTTTTTCAATGTTTTATTGTTATTTCCATTACTTTTCAATAAACATAATATTTTGTATATAGTTTTATTAATTAAATATCTAATATTCATAAGTCATTTTAAATATAATGATAATATGATAAAAATATATTCTTTAACATATACTACTTTATTTCAAATTAATATATGTTTTATATTTTTCCATCCATAATAAAAGTTTGTTTCATTATTAATTTTCATTATAAGCGATACACAACAGCAACATGGTAAGCCGAAATTTAATTAAATACAGATACAATAAATACAGAAAATAATAATTTAAAGTACAACATAAAATCTAATAATAACATAATAACTAATTGCGATGAAACAAGAATCATGTCAAAAGATGTTGAACGAGAATTCGAAGTTTTGCAATTATTGTAATTTGGGTCACGGTTTCGGAGAAAGAAATTCTACGTAATAATGACACATATATTCTACTAAACACGTGATAATTGAGGATGAAGTGATCTTGAATGACCCAATCAAGAGGTCGTAGAGGCTTCAACTCCAACGACAAAATTGTGTTAGATGAAAATCTTCGATTCGATATTTTTAGGGGTAAACTAATAAAATTAAGGACAAAAATGATCATTGAATTCTGTAATGCATTAATAGAGCATTTATGAGAGCAAACAATAATTTCGAAAATTGAATGATGATGTATTTTTATCTAATTGTATTTCAATTTTGTTGAATTTTTTTCATTAAATTTTTTATATTAATATAATATTCTCGTGCAATTATGGTATTCAAATTTTTGAAAAAATATAATAATAATAAAAAAAATTGAAAAAATATTTTTTTGAATTCATATGGAGAATGTATAAGTAAAATAGTAATCATTGGGAAAAATATTCTTTTTTAAGACTAAAATAGAGAACTAAGTTGAAGTTGATTTTCAAGAAAAAAAAAGTGAATTATATATATGGAGAGTAAAATAGAACGTAGGGTTGGAGAGTAAAATAGAATGCATGGCAATTCATATGTTATTGGTTAGCTAGTGAAGTAGTAAATTTAACCTAATCTCTTTCCCAAGTATAATAGAAACTGTGTCTTCCAAATTTTCAATCTACAAACTCTTTCTCAACATGGGTTTTGCAATCTCATGTAAATTTTAAACACAATTTTTCATCTACTTGTTTTTTGGTCTTTAATCTGCGGTTTCAAGCTTCCAAAGACTAATCTTTTACTTATCTGCTTTGTTGTTTCAGTATTCTTGGTTTATGTCATTATTGTTTGTTCTGTCTCATCTCTCTCTAATGGCTGAATGGAGTTCACTTTCTTGATTTTTTTTTAAAAATAATTTGATGAAGTATATCGTCGTGTAATATTATGAAGCTCACTAATATTAAAAAAAAAAACACAGTTTTGGTAGACTCAAAATTGAGGGAAAATCACTTCTCTAAGAGTTTGAAATTTTAGGAAGACGAGCTTTGAGAAGAAATAAGATCTAGAAGCTATTAAAATAATTAACAATAGGTGAAATTACATTACCATTGATATGAAAAGAAATCTTTGTAGTTTTCTCGGGAATTGAGGAGTTAACGAGCTACTCGAATATCTCATACATCAGTATCTTTGTTCATTTATTCCACTTGAACACTCGTAAAAGGGTCCTATGTACATTTCGAGACTCTTCAATTGTTTGGTTCTCCAGTAAGGTAAGGGATAAATTCCTCTCGAAAAACCACCTATTTCATATATTAGCTAAAATTTTCAAATTTCTAAATAATAGTGTTAGCTAAAAGAAAAGTTATATGGCAACGCAAAGAAGTGAACATTGAACAAACTCGGTAGAGAGGAAAATAGAAAAATTAGAAGAGAAGAGACTAATAATCTTTTCTTGATTTGTATTATGTATAAAGCTGCAGAAGAACATCAGTAAGTAAATAAGACAGCGTCGACCAAAAAGCTACAAAAGTTAACACTAAAGAGTGAATAAGAAAAAGAGGAGGACAGTTAAGAAACTCACCCAAAGCCGGATGACACCTCGATGAAGCAAACGAGAATGAGAGCTGTAGAGAGAAAGATAATATAGTAAAGGAAATTGAGAATTGTAGAGTTGAATCTAATCCACAAAAAAAGAGTTAGATCTAAAGAGATACATGTGTTTTGCTGAAGTAGAAAGGCAGGGCACATCTCTAATTACCAACGAGATAGGTCCAACTCTATAGTATAATTGGCTGCACTTTTTGTATAACTATCAACTTAATTGTTAACACTCTGTGTGTACTTATTAATAATATAGATTTACGTACTAAAACTACAGGGAGGTACATTGTTGTTCGTGTGTATGTAATGTAGTGCATTTGGGAATTTTCGTGGGTCTTCACTCTTTTGAATTTGACTTGGGATGTATTGAAATTGTATAAATGAATTAGAAAACAAAAGAACTATATGTGGAGCAATGATAAATCTAAAGGGACTTCAGAGAATGAACAAATATATTTTTTCATTTTTAAAGGTATTTTATTTTATATTAAAAAATAATGTTTGAGCATCAGAGTACCTATGCTCGAATCTGCCTTTTGGAGGCACGACAAACGGAGTTATTGCCTCCTCAACTGAATGAAGGGGAATGTGAACAAGAGAAACATTGTGGTTGTTTCAGCTGATAATGAAAGCAAACCAAGTTTCTTTACCTTTCTGTTTGATATGGGTCGCTCTAACTGATAGATTAATAACTTTTCTTTTATGAGCTCTTTTTTGCTCAATTTAGTGTCCAATGCAGCAAGCAGTAGCAGGGGAATGAAGAAAAATTACCCGGTAATACAACTATTGTAATATAATGCATCTTAATTTAGAAAGAGGTAGTTAACTTTTGATATCATAGCTACCAACTGGGATTTGGATAAATAATTGAATATGGGGAGTGCCTTTTTGAGAAGTAGAAGGGCTATAAAGGAAAATTACTAGGTAATATAATTACTGTTTTGAAGAATTGGTATGAGCAACACTCAAAATGGCCTTATCGAACTATGAGTTTGTCACCTGATTAATTCATCATATCTACATACGTATATTAATACAAATTAACAAACTTTGTTATTTTGCTAGTATACTTGATCCTTTACAGGTGAATGTTACCATCATCATTCATATAGTCAAGATTTCTGTTATGAGAATAAGAAATTGTTGCAGGAATAGGATAACACAAAAATTAACGAGGAAACATGGTTCCAACTGAAGCAAATAAATAACTGGTTCATCAATCAAAGCAAGCACAAGTGACGTAACAATTCAGTCTGTAACATTTCTGAAGTCCAATTTCAGGAGATAGAGAAAAATCAACGATGTCCCTCGAAAGAAATTAAGAACATATGTAAATTCCTGCATCTTCTTGATGCCATTAATGAATTCATTACTTCATAAAAAAATTTAAAAAGAGAGAAAGAATTCAAGAAATCTACAGACCGATGGTGATATGAATATAACAACTTTGAAGTAGAGTGTGAAACTATCTATTGTAGGTACATGTTTAGCAATTGCAACTCCGTTAGTTGCTTTGGTCAAACAAGTAGCATGCTTGCTAGAACTTGATATAATTAATTTAATTGAGGTGTGTTTACTTAGTTTGTATTTCTGTTATTGGAGTTTGTCGTATGTGTTTGGGTAAGGAGTGTTGTGTTAGTAACGAAAGTTGTGCTTCTGCAAGCAATCAAAAAATTATGACCCAAGTGTGTTATACTTGATGTGTTGGTTATAAAAATAAATTTCTTTGACAAATAAATTTGACTTTTAGTGATTCTGGTTTATTATATTTTGTCAGTGTTGATTGTTTCAAACTGATTTAGAAAATTTCCCCCCCCCCCCCCCCCCAAATGGAATTGAAAGTTCCTTTCTGGTACAACTACGAATGAACTGTATTATTTATATATTTAATCTAGTTTGTTAGGCCTGTGCTAAGCACGGGCATATCACATCTAGTTTCTTGCTAAATTGACCTTTGTTTACACTAAATCTTATTTCTCTCCTTACATTTTTTAGCTTTCAACTCCTTTTCTAGCAATGGCAATATCAGAGGGTCAACAGTAGTCCTTTTACACTAATTCTATGCTTAATAGGCTACATTTATTATAATTTTACCAAGTAGTTTTGTGTTGTGTGTTTTGTATCTGCTCATGTTTGGTGGTGTGATGTTGAGTTCTGTTTCTGTTTTTAATTTTTCAATCAGAATTCGGTAGGATTGGTCGTTTGGTGGCTAGAGTTGCTCTGCAGAAGGATGATGTTGAACTAGTTGCAGTAAATGATATATTTATCTCTATTAATTACATGGTATAGTTTGTTGATAGATTTCTTTACTCACTATTTATATATGATACTTTTATGTGCTTAGACTAGATCTGTAGAGGGGCTTAACTTGGATCTGTGTGATTGGTGCAGGCATACACGTTCGAGTATGATTCAGTACATGGACAATGGAAGCACCATGAGCTTAAGAAAAGTAAGTGTATATTTATGTCTTAGAAAAGTAATTCTAGATTTATGCAGCCTGTGTTTAGTTTAGTTTAGTTTAGTTTGGTGCTGAAGAAATTTCCGCAATTGTTGAGGAACCCTGAAGAAATCCCATGGGCTGGAGGTGGTGTGTCTCTTTAACTTCGTTGTGAATTCACCCGGTGTCTCACCTGACAGGACAAGGCTGCTGATCACTTGAAGGTATGGTTTCTATATCTGCATTTCTTCTGTAAGATTTGATCTGTGATGCATTAATTCACAATCATTTTTAAAGCTTATTGAATATAGTTATGAAACATCTTAGATCTGTTTCTAGGTGTAGATCACTTTGACGATGAAAATTAATTTAAGTTTTTAAAGTTTCTATATATAGTATAATTCATAATTAATAGTAATTTACTTGGGATGTTTGTCTATGAGGGTGGTGCCAAGAAGGTTGTGATCTCTACTCTTAGCAAAGATTCCCCCATGTTTGTTGTGGGCGTCAACGAGAACGAATACAAGCCAATGTTGGACATCGTCTCCAACACTAGTTGCACTACTAATTTCCTTGCACCTTCGACTAATGTCATCAATGATTTTTGTTGTGGAAGTCCCCAGTTTGATGGAATTCCTGGTAAGCAGCAGAAATGCGCGAACTTGGAAAGTGATGCTGATTTTTAGTATTGTACTTGCTAGAATAAGTCATGGAACCAGTGAAGATGAGGTTCTTTAATCATAGCTTTCTGAACCGGCTTGTGATTCCATACAAATCACTGACAACTTTGTTGATAGGGTTCTTTATCGCTTCAAAGATGACTGGAAGTCTGCACTTGTTGCTTTCAGATGGGCACAATCACGTCCCAACTACAAAGGCTCCCAAATCGTAGGATAAGTCTTGTGGATATATGGGAAAGATGAAGAAAATGGAAAATTGAATTTCTTTGTTAGATGAAATGCATTGCATCCCATCTCAGTTTTCTTAATACAATAACAAAAGTTATGAGAAGGTTTGCAGGTGCACGAGAGTGGAAAGAAGCAGTGAGGGTATTTAATGAGTTGGAAAAATTTGGTTTGGAGAAGAATACAGAGTCAATTAATTTATTACTTGACACTCTGTGCAAATAAAATAGTCCAACAAGCGCGTGAAATCTTCTACGAGCTCAAATTTGCATATCCACCAAATGCGAACACATTTAACATTTTTATTCATGGTTGGTGCAAAGTTAATCGGGTAGAAGAAGCGTACTGGACAATTAAGGAGATGAAAGGCAGCGGCTGTTTCCTTGTGTCATCAGCTACTCAACCATCATCAAGTCTTACTGCCAGCAATTTAACTTCCAGAAGGTCTATGAGCTACTTGATGAAATGCAAAGAGAAGGATGCGTACCAAATGTTGTTACTTTCACCACCATCATGTGTTTCTTGACAAAATCAGGGGCATTTAAGGAAGGCCTTAATATTGCTGAGAGGATGAAATCAATTGGCTGTAAACCTGATACACTTTTTTACTATGTTCTGATTCATACTTTAGGCATGTCACACCGACTACAAGAAGCTACTCATGTTTTGAAGGTTGAAATGCCCAGAAATGGTGTTCAACCCAATACATCGACTTACAATATTTTGTAAACCTGATGTATAGACATACTTTCCGCTTCTCAAATTGTCCTTTAAAGTTGGAAAGACGGATGAATTTCTGAAAAAAAAATGTTGAATGACATTGTCAATAGCATATCGAAGTATTATATGTGGGCAGTGATGGCTTGTCCATTGTTCCTTTCAGCCGAAGTTAATCACTAGAGCGGCAATTACCTCATCAACTGTTGCCATTCTTCAGATTGCAAGAAAGAATGGAACATTTACTATATATGCAATTTTCTTGAGAAGGCTAAATGCTTCCAAATAACGACAGATTTGTGTTGCGGCATTGGAGAAGCCAAAACAATGGCAGGACGATCTTGGAATCTTGAAGTTGCAAATTCTTTTTTTATGTCTGGCAAATCATGTATATTGGGCCAATTGCCAGCACATGTGCCTCCAATGCTTGTGCATTACCAAATGACTTGCACCTTTGGCTTAGTTCACAAGGCTAGATTTGGCATTGTGGATGATCTCATGACCCCCTTCCCGCGATGACTGGTGAGGTTTCATAGTTACTGGGAGATTGGGTGTTGTTTGAATTTTAGATCTAGTTATTAACCTTCTGTAAGGTTTTGTTACTCAACCACCCAGATAAAAGGTGACGGTCTATCCCATGAAGAACTAGATAGGTGGAAGAGTGGCTTATTCAACATTCATCCTAGCAGCACTGGTGCAGACAAGGTAGTTATTGGATACGAGTTTCATTACTGTAGGATGCTGCTCATTCAAAATCAGATCTTTCCAGTACTGGCATAGATATGATGTTTATAAGGGCTTGTTAAATCTTTGATAACTTGAAAATCTTCTTGTTGATTGTCTCTTAAGTTTTTAGTCTTAAATTCTCCAAAGCGAAACCCATTACTGTTGCATAGCTATTCATTCTATTCTCGTTGGAGTTTGAGGGTTACTGCATCTGCTCTTAGACTTGTATTTGTATTATCTTGATGAGTTTATTTATATATTATAGGTTGATGGAAAAGTGGCTCCTATTCTTAATGAAAATTGAGGAATGAGTCTTCAGAGTTCCAAACTGGTGATGTTCTTTTGTCGACCTTACTGTAAGATAGAGAAAGATCCTTATATGACATCAAGGCGGGCAATCAAGTAAGTTCGTTGATCCACTCCGTGTGGTTTTTGTTGGGCCCTTGTTGCAGCAACACTAATACTTGTGGTTTTTGGTCATAAAAAGATCAGAGGGTAGTTGAAGGGCATCTTGGGATTACATGAAGATCCTGATGTGGTTCCAAAGACTTTTTGGTGAAGCAGGTAATATACTTTGTTTAGTTCACTCAGAAAGGGTCTTGAATTGCATTCAGTTTAATGTGAAATGTAACTTTTGGTGTAGGTCAAGCATTTCCCATGCCAAGGCTGGAATTGCTTCTTAAAAAAAACTTTGTGAAGGTTGTGACATGGTATGTCAATGAATGAGGTTACAGGCAATGTTCTGTGCTTTTAACTTCCCTTTACACTTCTGAACCTTCCTTAGCAAATGCCAATGATTGTATGTTTAACACAAAATCTGTATATGTTTGTCTGTGCAGCTCCTGTGTGATTGACTTGATCTGCCATATGGCTTCCGTTGCTCGAGGCTTTGATGCTTGGAGTAACCGTCAATCCATTTAGTTTTTGCTTGAATCATTGGAGTATTAGTTTTCTGGACCGGGAGTGTTTTTCTTGTTTAAGTGGTAATGGAATAACCAGAGAAGAACAATGTTTATCTTTGAGGAATTTTGTGCTGTTTGTTTACTATCAATTTTTGTCATGAATGCATCAAACTTCACTTTTTCCATATCAGACTATCAGTTATCAATTTTTTTGCCTTTTGTTATCCTTGAGTTGCAGTCTTGGCTTGGCTAGTTAAATTTCTTGTTTGGATCATTGACTCATTGTTACCCGTTATATTGTATTGTATTTTTACAAAAATTTGTGTTGATTGTTACTTAAAATGTATTGCATTGTATTGCTGACTTTTGTTGTTGCATAGCAATGAAAACTTCCATTTTATGAAACACCCGATTTGGGCGTTCCATATCTTGTATTTAATTTTATTTTCAATTATATTCTTACTTAAAATTTCATTAACACTATTTTCTTCTTTTATCCTTATTATTAATTTATCCTGCCCTAGAATAATTAAGAAAACTGTGTAAATTAAGATAAACAGTTCATGTATGATATAGTAAACCAACAATAAAATATTATTAAAAACAAAAACAAACCAATAATGCCTAGTCAAAACATTGATATCATACGATAATTAAATAATTATGAAACAATGATAACAATATTCAAACATAAAATTTGAAAGAAATGTCCCAATTTTAGAGGTAATCTTTAATTTTTATTCATGAAATTGTTATTTTTTTCATTATTCTTTTTCTCTTACTACTTATTGAAAATTTATGAGTCAATATCTTTAATTATAGCCTAATTTTATTGGACAAAACTAATATTGCAAGAGAAAAGCTTTTAGAAAATGTTGCATTGAGAATAAGTTCTATAATATTTGAATCAAAGGGTAAAATTTTTAGAAAAAAATTATCTTGAACTTATATTATGTGACATAACTTGTGCTACTGAATTTATATTCATAATTTGTATCATTAAACTTTTGCCCCTATGACATAACTTGTATCACTTAAGTTATGCCACTAAATTTATGTCTTTAGGTATAACTTGTGCCCAAAACTTAATTCCTTTTGTCTTCCTACATAATTATTATATTTTGGGTAATAACTCATACATATTGTGGGGCATAACTTGTATTACTATTTGAAGAATGAAAATTAAAGACTAGACTTATGTCTTAATTTGAAGAATGAAAATTAAAAGGAAAAATTGTATATAATAGCAAATTAATAACCTAAAATAAATAGAGTAGCTAGGTTTGATTTAATTGTGCCAATAGCAAACATTTGCAAAAAATGCCAGACGCCTCTCTCCCAAAAATATCTGTTCGCACTCTCCTCCAATCCTCGCTCGCCTTCATCACTTTTTATACAAACAAAAGTGTATAAAAATTGTTTTCTAAGTGTATAAAACAGAGAAATGGATAAATACATATTTTTGTTCCTCTCTCTCCTCTTCCCAGATCTCGCTGCGCCACTCCCCAAATCGCCGACACCTCGCCTTTCTCACTTCACAAACAGAAGCGAAAATGTATAATTGCGTGTCTGTTGGGATAAAAGCGTGAGAAAATTGTATATACAATGCAAGTACATATATTTTCGTAGTATAAACTTATAATATTACCATAAAATACAACCCTGCCCATTTCTTTTTGCCTTCTCTCTTCTCGTTTTTTCTACGTTCTCTGCACAAGTGTCTTTCCTTTTTTGTTTTATCACTTTGTTTTTATACAATTTGCTTCAACTGTATATTGTATAGTCAAGTATACAGTTTGTATGTTTGCTATGAAGTCGCAATTATAACAAACGACTTGATATAGCATAACCAAATATAAATTTGTATTGCTATATGTGAAAGTTGTCAAATCAAAAACCTATCAATTTTAAGGACAAAAACTATAGACCAGCCAAAAAATGAACATTTATGCAAATTATCAAGACGTAAATGGGCCGTATGAAATTTGGGTTGTTCAAAGAAGAGAGAGAAAATGAAGAAAAGGGCCCAAGAAGATCCGGTGGTGTAGTTTAACCTGCCAAAAACTGCAGGAATTCCCGATGCAAAGTTGTTAAACATTTCGGCGACAAGGATTGGACCACTGGTAATTCGCCGGAAAATATCCTACGTTTTGTTTTTTATCACTTCTTAATTAGGTTCAGTTTGTTTTGATTCGAGAAACAGCAAATAAGTGTAATCATCCTCTCTGGATTTCTTATTTCAAGTTCATTCTAAGGCATGTGCTGAAATTTTATGGAAAATCCAGTTCAATTAATAGGTCTTAACTGGAAATAACTGATGCTTAAAATTTGTTTATTTTTCTTCTTAAGTTCTAATAATTTTTTCTCCTTTGCTTAGTAAAACTGTGAATTGCTGATGTTTTTATTTACAATGTGTAAATGCAGGAACGTAAATACTTAAATGCCATATTTGTTATTGGTCGGCACCACTAGTTTGGGTTAAGTCATATTGTTTATTTGTTTTGTTGTGTGGTAATGGATATAGTATCATGAGCTCTCTATTAGAAAACTAACTTACACACTTTTCGATTTTTCACCCATTTCGCGGTTTAGAAAAAAGTCCAATGTAGATGTACAAGTTGGTGTGACCCAATTTTCCACCTTGTCTAGTGATTTTTGTTGTGAAAGTCCTCAGTTTGTTGGTGATAGAACTCCTGGTGAGCAGCAGAAATGTGTGAACTTGGAAACTGATGCTGATGTTAATATTGTACTTGATAGAATAAGTCCTGGAACTAGTGAAGATGAGGTTCTCCAATCTTTACTTTCTGACCCGGCTTGTGATTCCTTACAGATCACTGACAACTTTGTTAATAGGGTTCTTTATCGATTCAAAGATGATTGGAAGTCTGCACTTGGTGCTTTTAGATGGGCACAATCACGTCCCAACTACAAGCCCTCGCCGGAATCGTACGATAAGTTGGTGGATATACTGGGAAAGATGAAGAAAATGGAAAAGATGTGTTCATTGTTAGATGAAATGCATGCAGACCATCTTATTTCTCTTAATACAATAGCAAAAGTTATGAGAAGGTTTGCAGGTGCACGAGAATGGAAAGAAGCAGTGAGGACATTTGATGAGTTGGAAAAATTTGGTTTGAAGAAGAATACAGAGTCAATGAGATTTGTGAACTTGACACGCTGTGCAAAGAAAATAGAGGCCAACAGGGGTGAAATTCTTATACGAGCTCAAGTTGCATATCCCACCAAATGCGAACACATTTAACATTTTTATTCATGGTTGGTGCAAAGTTAATCGGGTAGAAGAAGCGTACTGGACAATTCAGGAGATGAAAGGCAGAGGTTGTTGTCCGTGCATCATCAGATACTCAACCATCATACAAGGATACTGCCAACAATTAACTTCCGAAGGTCTATGAGGCTACTGATGAAATGCAAGGAGAAGGATGTGTAACCAAAATGTTGTTAACTTTCACACCATCATGGTTTCGTGACAACTCTGGGGCATTTGAGGAAGCCCTTAAGATTACTGAGAGGATGAAATCAATTGGCTGTAAACCTGATACACTTTTTTACAATGCTCTGATTCATACTTTAGGCATGTCACACCGACTACAAGAAGCTACTCGTGTTTTGAATGTTGAAATGCCCAGAAATGGTGTTCAACCCAATACATCGACTTACAATACTATAATTGCCATGTTTTGCCATCATTTGCAAGAGGAAAGTGCGGAAGAATTTTTAAGGGAGCTGGAAAGTTCACCATTTTGTAAACCTGAAGTACAGTCATACTTTCCGCTTCTCAAGTTGGCCTTTAAAGTTGGAAAGACGGATGAGTTCCTGAAAAAATTGTTGAATGATATTGTCAATAAGCATCATCTAAGTCTTGACCTGTCAAGTTATGCACTTCTTATCCATGGTTTATGCAGAGCAAATAAATGTGAATGGGCATATCTTGTATTTGAGGATATGGTCCGCCAAGAGATTACTCCTCGATACAAGACATGCAGTGTTCTGCTGCAGGAAATTAAACAAAAGAATATGTATGAGGCTGCCGATAAGATTGAATTGTTCATGAAGAAAATGAAGGCCGCATGAACATTTCATGGGAACTAATTTGATGATTCATATTACGAACGTGGTAACCAAGTTTGTTCTTACGTGAAGGAGATTAAACAGATTGTTGAATTGAAATGTTGATTCTTGATCTGGCAGAAACACGAAATCTTGATCGTGGTTGCAGGTTGCTCTGGTTTGGTACATAGCTCTTGGAACAATGTGCTTTGAGGCGTGACATTGAGATGTGGGCTAACGGAGATCTAAATTTGGTAGGAGTAAGAATGAACGTAAGTGGTGGACAAAAACAAAGAACTCAGTTGGCCTGAGCTATTCATAGTGATCAGACATTTACCTGCTAGATGACCCTTGCTGTTGGTGCACAAACTGGACCTCATATGTTCAAGGCAAATACTACATCCTACTTTTGTAGAATTCATTTCAGTAATCTTGTTGCTATTATTGATGTGCAACAACCACTATCATATTACAGAAACACTTATCCAACTTCTACATGAAAAACCAGTTGTTTATGCCACTGACCAGTTGGAATTTTTAGATGCCTCTGACCTCATCCTGGTAAGTTGAAACTAGATTTCCTTTTATTTGTTGTTCCATTCCTTGTAGCTTCGATTTTAGATGTACGCCATCCATTTTCCTTTGTGTCTTTTTACATATACTTTGTTCAACTAATTTTTGTTCAATAGAATGAGCACCCGAAGACTCTAATACTACACATTAAACAAGTATCAGCTGAAAATATACTTTGCAGGAGTCATAGTTCTTATTTTGTATTGGATGCTTCTAATTTTTTCTTAAGCTATGTGACCTATGTCGAACCTTCTCCTGATTTATTCATTGTCATGGTTATCTGTGTTTTGCCTATTCTTTTGTACTCTTTCCCCATGAATATATTTACTGTTGTTATCTCTATTCTTTTTATATTGTATCAACCGCCATTGCTTTTGCTCAGTTATTATCCCTCCGGTTCTGCCAATTTTCATGGTCTATGTTGGTGGCATGTTTGGTTCTAACTTTCTTTCTTTCCCTATATTTTTGGAGGCTGTGTATTAAGTTGTTGCCCACTGCATAGCCTTGTTGTCATCTGTGACTTTATTCTCCTTTGTCTCTTTACCTCTCCTTCTTTGAGCTAAATTCAGAGTGAATACTCAACACCCGTCATATCAGGACCCGTAGTCTACAATGATACAATATTGGAAATTGATCATGTTAACAACCACGGAATCCACTTCAGGAATATTTAAGGGAAAATACCCTATTTGAACATGTAAAACTCTTACAATGGTACCAATATTTTTGGAAAGTGATCTTATTAAACCACGGATCCCACTTCAGGAATCTTATAGGAAAATACCTATTTTGAAACTCCCACGCTCTAGACGTTAATGCAGCATAGTCTTCTAGTAAAGTTAATCTAATCAAGACGATCTTCAAGATATCTGATGTTGCATGCTCCTTTGATCTCCAACTGTGTTGACATATTCTTCCTCAGCTACTGAAAGTCACGTCTATCGTATGAGAATTTTGCCACTACTGCATATTGTAAATTTTGCTTCATACAAAATCGATCAAATTCTTTCTTTGTCCATGTGATGGTGGGTTCTCCGTGCAAATACTTGATAGGTTTTAGCACAATGGGTTCTAAATTTTCTGGGTTTGTAGTATTATGAAGGGCTGCTATGTAATTGTTTATGGAAGGAAAACTAGCCACCGGTTGTAGCGGGCTGCCTGCTGTCATGGCCATCCCAAGTATTCCGGTGAGACTAGGTTTAGGTTAGACTGGGTTTAGGTTTAACAAGTGAAAACATTATAAATAATTAAATTATTGAAGAAATTTATGTACTTATTCCTTTGAGCGTCTTTTTCTTCAAACATTGTTTCCAACCTCAAAACATTTTGCGATCTTTTTACTTACTAAGATATACTATTTTGTATTTTGAGCAATCTCACATGACTTTGTTACTTACTATAAGAATGATTTCATATTTCAGGTCTTTAAAAAATGTCATTTAGCTGATATTGTAAAGTAGGATCTAAGAGGCTTCTTGATGCACCAGGTACAAATACTAGATTCTGTTGTCTGGACCCACCTTTATATTCAAAATACACAATATTTGGAAAGGGAACAATGATCTTCAAATTAATGATCAAGAATTTTATGTTGCAGTCGCAGAAGACAGAAAACTTGAGTGTGGGTCAAAAGCAGATTGTGTGCCTACTAGGGTGTTGCTACTGAAAAGGCGAATATTGGTACTTGATGAAGCTACTGCTTCAGTGGATACAGAGATGGACAATGTCATTCAGAAAACTATAAGAGAAGAAACAAATGGATGTATAATCAGAACAGTTGCACATAAGATATCGACCGTCATTGATAGTGATCTTGTTTTAGTTCTTGTTGAAGGTAAAGATACATGACCTAGCACTAGCACGATAGCACCTCAAACGCACTCACAAACTGCATAACATTAGTTAACAGTTCTAATGATTAACATATCAGCAACTTGTATACAACTGCATGTCATTAGTAGTGGCAGAATATAGTGCATACAATGGATTCTATTGCCTTATAAAATCTGTCTTGTTTGATGCAGAAAAAATTCTCGAGTTTGATACTTCTAACCAGTTATTGAAGAACAGTTTTTCTGCATTTTCAAATCTGGTGGCAGAATTCTTGCGAAGATCATCCAAGGGGGTTAACCTAAAAGCATGCACGTGTGATAGTACATCTAGTTTAAATCCTCTAAAAGGAAGGAATGACCAATTCAATCTGCCAATGTTAATGTGGCTTTGTGTAGTACAGAATCACAAACTGACATCAAGAAATACAACAAGTTGAGCAGCTACTTCAAAAGAGTATTTTATATATCTGCCAGCGGAACATGAAACATGCAGGATATGTACAGTGTTTATTCTTAAAACCCTAACTCATATATAGTTCATGTTCTTAAAGTAGCTATTTTATGCTGAAAGAATTTTCAAATAGCAATCCATTGCGTCAGTAATAAGAAAGACTTCTTGATGTAATAAATAACCTGAAGAGAGTTTTCTATGATTCATCGTAACGACTTTAAATTTGGGTTGAATTTGTTTAAGAATCGACAAGTGGAGTATCAGGATGATTAACCTCTCAACGTCTAAAACATGACTTAGTGGGAAAATAAATTACAGTTCTGTAATTTATAATATCTGTTATTCCGTCAGGGGTTAATGAATTGATTGATCTAAATAGGTTACATTACATCACACATTATGCTCAAGTATTATAATGTTGCTTAGTTGCCTGAATACACCAGGATATCTTTCGCTCTCAAGGCCATGATGGAGCAGTTCACAGGAGTCCAATGGTGTTCAAAAGACTAACTGCCTGCTAATGTTACAAAGCTCCAGCCAGGTTCTGTTTTGCTCACAATCCAAGCTTTCTTTTATTTATGTAGCTGTGAAGGGGAAGGGATATTGAGGGAATGTCTAGATATATATTAATTTTAAGATATTGAATTCCAAGTGGATGCTTACGCAGATTAACCCTTTTCCAGAGATATTATGACATTGGGGATTGTCCATTGCCCCCTACGTCGGTTAATCACTCTAGTGAAATGTAGCTCTTCTTCAGTCTGCAATAAAGAGAACTGGTACACTAATACTTCTATACATTCTTGAGAAGGATTAAAAATTGCCGCAAATAAATGAAGATTTGGTTGAGTGCAATGGAAGTATATAAAACACTTGGATGATGGATCTTGAATTCTTGTGAAAATTGCAAATTTCTGTTTTCTGTTGTGGCATAATCGTGGTGTTTTGGGCTAACGTAATAGATTGCCATTCGATTTCGGAAGTTGTTTATGTCCCACTAAGGCTTGGGTAGATGGCTATAACTACATGCCATATTCGTCTCTGTTGAAATTTGAACCCTGATCTACCGTGATTTTAATCCACTTTATTTACGACTAGGCCACATGCCTCTTTGTCACTACTTATAGATATGCATGTGTTTGTTGGGATGCAGCACCACGTGACAAGGAAGATACTAAGTAAAGTTAAATGTCAGTAAAACTGTTCCTACTTCCCGTGATCCAAAAAAAAAGCTTTGGGACCATGCTTCACAAACCATTTTAGACAGCATGCAACCTACAATTATGTGGGGCTATTTGCATAACAGTAGTTCAACTAGCATTATTATATAAAGAAAAAAGTAATGTACAATCCTTATATTCATATTTAACTATTTTGTATGATATAAAGTTGGAGGCACATTTTTGTGAATAGTTCTTTTATGAGGATGAATGTTGAAACCTTTAACTCAAAGATGAGTGTTGCAAAAATGTGAATATTGATAAGTGTGTGAACACAGTTATGTGAAACTAAAAATAATTACATTTGACAAAGACTTTATATTGCATTCTTTAGCATATTGAGAATTTATTTTAATTGATCTGTCATATTATCGTGGTATAAGATTTTCCACCCACCTAAATATCTTCATACAAGAAATGCTTGGGTTGAATCAATGCTAGTTTCCAAAACATTTTCAGATATCTTTACTTGATTTCATTCCATCTTTATCTTTCAATCTTCTAAAACTGTTGAAGGAAGAAAGGTTCTCATACTGGTGGTTAATGAGATGGCCCTGCGGTTCTCTTTAACAAGATTAAACAATCTTTTTTTTGAGTAGTTTTTGAGAGTGAGTTAGTGTTCAAATTTAATTTTTACATGGGCTATCATAAAGAATACATTTAACCCGGGTGTTGAGCGCCCAACCCAAATGCCCAAATGTTCCAACTCGAATGTGATGATGGGGTTGAAGAATTAAAAAAGTCTGATATTAATAATTTATAAGATAAGTTGTATCCCTTATGAGGCCTCAGGACGAATCAAATTTTGTTTGGGGCATAAAATATTGGGCACTAGTTCATTTGATGGAGTGTAGCTCAAGTTGGAGGAACATGCGTTAAACAACAACATTCATGGACTATAATTTTGCAACAAAATTGCTTAAGAATCTTTCAATGTCGATACAGCCTGGAGAACAAGGAAATTTAGAAAATAGTAAAATGTTAAGTTGAGTCTGTTGGAGGTCCTTAACATTTAATCTAAACATTTTTTATTTCGTTATGATTGTCTTGCGTATATTGGCTGGATCTAATGATCAATATATACAGTTAAATCTTGTTATAATAGTGTTGTTTGTCTGAAATTTTGTGATTAGTATAGTGAAATATTTACGATTATATGACTTGTATTGTAAAATCCGGGTCAGAACTTGCATTATAAATATTTAGCCCAAACCATAATCCGTTATACAATAATAACATACAATATTTTTTAATAAAATATTTAAAAACTTGATATACAGTACCAAAGATGTTACTTGTGATATATTTCATCTGACAAAATTACAAGACGCTATTTAAAAGACCTCTTATTTATTATTTTTGTAACAAAACCCAGATAATGAGTAGTAGTAGTCGTAGTAGTTAGATAAGTTGAACTACTGGTTTACATTATAGACGTACTAGCCTTTTAAAAAATAATAATGTTTAACTATTAAAGAAAATCCCAATTTATATAACCTTTTTTAGTCCGTTTAAAATACAATAACACATTTTTATATTTAGTAATAATTTAATTTTAAAATATTATTTTATGCTTAATTGTATGTTTGATATCCACACAAAACATTTATGTTATTTTTAGGTGACCAAGTTCTTTCAACATATCCCGTTAAGAAGGATATCGGACGTTAACTAATTAAGTATGTAATTAAATTTATTCTTGTCTAATTGTACTTTGAAAAATTCTTTTTCAAGTTTTGAATAACCAAAGATTACACGTAGTTTGAGAAAACTTTATTTAACTTAATTAATGGTTCAAAGGGTAGAACTGAAAAACTTATTTCTTTACTAAAATAATTAATTGAAATATGGTGCGTATTTCATCTAAAAACTGAAGGAGTAAAGAGAACATATTGTTAATAATTAAGAGATGTATCAAAAACGTCTCTTTTGAGAGAGCCTTTGCTTTTATTTTTAAGAATCAAGCACTTAAAAATATCTTTTAATATATAAATGAAAGTCGGATCCCAAAATTTTTGTATGTTTTGATATCATATCTAATTAGATTTTATATAACTCACCCCAAATAACGGCAACACTTGTTAGTTGGGCCATTTGCCATGTTCTGCTTACTTTTCCAATAAATAATAAAAGAAATAGATTGTACTTTCTCCGTTCACAATTGTTTTATAGGTATACTAAAAATAGATATCTAATTATGTTCTTAATAGTTACTCCATTTTATTCAATTGAAAAGTTATATAGATTTTTTATATTTTTGATATAGCAGGATTATATTAGTCAAATTATATCTTGTATTAATTTTTTTTTAGGAGAGTGCATGATCTTACTGTAACAAATAATTATGGACGGAGAGAGTCTCATATATAGAGAATATCGAAGAGAAAAATTAGGAGAATAGGTTTTGTATTTATTTCCTTCAATTATACAACAAACACAAAATTCATATTTGTATGTTATAGCAAAATTTGCATAATTGCGCTCCATAGCAAACATATAAATGGATATTCGC
>JAKWJA010002493.1:8869725-9005479 GCA_027704765.1 Solanum habrochaites
GCATTTTCATGTGTCTATGCTGAAAATACCATGGGGACAGCAACTACATTATTCGTTGTGATTTCAGCCTTCTGCGATGAGATTTTGTCTTATGAGGAGGAGATGTGGTCTATCTTAGATAGAGAAGTCGCAAGTGAGATCAAAGGAGATTGCCATCCACAAGGTTCAGTGAAGAAATCGGGCCAGTTAAAGAGTCCACTGGGGAGAATGAGGCTGCTATGCAAGAAAGATATCCCCATGTTTGAAGATTCAGGTACTCTTTCCTCTCCCTTGTGTTTCTATGTGTGATCGGCGGGGCACGAACGATGGGGTAAATTGGTGATCTATTGTACCAAACATGTTTTTAGTCGGTTCAAGCTAGTAGAATGATTATTTGTGTGAAAATAACTACTGGGTCGACGGCTCAGGCGACGTTACCGTCATGGTAAGACGGGACCGCGAGGGCCTCCGTTCCAAACAACACTTCAACTCTAAAAATCTGGTAATGGGACGGACTCCCTGAACTCCGCGAAGGAACTGCAGCACAGGACCGTCTAGGATACGACGGACCGTCACAACCCCCTTTACTGAATTTAAAATCTCTGAACTTTGTGACGGGACCTGCAGAACGGACCGTCATAGACCGACGGGCGTCACAGGATGTGTAACCCCAACTGGGTCAGATTTTCTGCTAAAGGTTTTGTATTTTTATTTTAAAGGGGTGTGTTTTGGACTATTTCATGAAAAACCTTATGAAATTGTTGGGTAAGTTAATAATTTTTTATTTACTTGGGGGTTAAAGGAAATAACTTTAAAATAAATAAAATGGGTTAATTTTATCACAATGAATTATATGATAATTAGGGTAAAAGAAAAAGAATTTGGAGAGGAAAAAATAAAAGAACAGAAGAGAGGGAGAGTACGAGGCAAGAAAAGGGAGAAGAAGTCGAAGAGGAAAGCAAAGGCATTGAAAAAGTAAACTTGCTTGATCGACAGCCATTTTCGGTGGGGTTAGGTTAATGGTTTATGTATTTCATAGTAAACTCTTAATAGCGCTTGAATGTATTGGGGTGTGGTATTGTAAAGTCTTATATATGCTTGATTGTGGGTTTGTATGTGTAATGGTTAATTGGGGTGGATTAGATGTGATACTTGTTGAATCTTAATCTTGAATCCTCTCTGTTAAGCTGACGTCTCGGCATAACGAAGACTGATGAACTAAAATTAATGAGATTAAGTGGATCGGGGTGTCACGTTCACGAACATGTGTATAGGGGATAGGGTGTCACGTTTCCGACACGTAGTATTAGGGATCGGAGGGTCACGTTCTGACACGGTAGTAAAATGAATCGGAGGGTCAGGTTACGACCACGGTAGTAATAAGGGATCGGAGTGTCAGTTCCGACACGTATCTTAGGGGATCGACGTGTCCGTTCCGACACGAAAAGAATAAAGAGAAGTTAATCTGAATCATGGTAATATACTCAATTTCGAAGAACTATTGTCCCAAATGAGTTATGCGTGTGGAGGCTTGAGTCCTCATAAGGTGTGGCGTGGGTGTTGGCCAATGGTTCTTGTTACTTGTTGATGTCACCTGTTAAAGTCTGTGCTGATTATAATTATTCAGTATATATTGATTGTATTCGAGTTTGCCGATGATACCTACTCAGTACGGTTCTTGTACTGACCCCTTACTTTTATTCCTTCTTGTTGTTTTGTGGAGTGCCGCAAGTGACACCATTGACTCGACTCGTCCTCAACTTAGCCAGTCTCAGCCACGTCAGATTTAAGGGTGAGCTATTGTTCCTAGCTCGGGGTTGGATTCTCTTTTCTTCACGTATTGCTGTGTCTTTGAAGTCGGACATGGACCATCTCTCTAACTTATTTTTAGTTATTACAATACTCTTTAGACTTAGTAAATTTGAGGATAGATGTCTGATGATGTGATGGGGACTTCCAGATTTTGGGGATTGATAAAGTATTATAATTTAGGAAGTTATCTTTTTAATGATTTCTTTAAGGAGTTTTGGATCTTCCGCATTTTATTTACTATTTTAAAAATTTACTATACTACTAAACATGGGGGTTTAGATGTTGGTTCTCTCACCTTTGTAAGATGAAGTGTGGGTTTGCCACCAGACGGCTCGCTTATGGGTCGTGCCAATGGAAAAAAATGGAGATAGTACACAAGTTTTATTATCTATTTTGTACATTCAAAGAAGCCAATAGTCAAGTGTGATAGAGGATAATATCTCTATTCTGGCAAATTTAATTTATAACATTCAGAAGAGAAAATAAAAATGAGTGTTCTTAAAAATAAAAAAAGCATAAACTTAACAATAAAAAAGAAAAAACTGAGAAAGATACAAATGGACAAAGAGATCAAGAAAAATTTACCTTCGGCAAAAAAACACTACACATATAAAGAATTCGATCAATAAAATTTCATGTGTATCATACTAAATGATGTATGAACATTAAACTCAGAAATCAAAATAAGCAAAAATATTACTAAGCAAAAACAATAACAACAACAAATTTCCATATGCTAACTCTTCCATGATATCTACTAATATTTACTATATTTTCATACTAAAAATAGTGAAGAGTGTTGGTTGTAAAAAATCAGTAAAACCAAAAATATTACAATTTCTGTCCACTATAGAAAATAATAAAGAGAAAATAAACTTATAACCTAATAGTTTAAATAAGTAGCTTTAAGCAAATGTTTGAGCACTAGTATAATGCATATATATCTCCCCTATTTAGAAGGGACGTTTAGAGGAGAACATGGCATCAAAACTATAGTACAAGAAGCAGTAAAATTGTTACTTTAAAAAGGACATGGGGGAGTATGATTAAATAGTAATGTAATATACTTTTATGTTCCAATTAGTGACAGCATGTACTCCCACGTGTAAGGGGACAGTTGATGAGACGAAACATGGCCATATTCAAAATATCGTACAAGAAAGCAGAAAAATTGTGACTTTAAAAAGGGGACATGGGTAGTATGATAAAAATGTACTGTTCATCTACTTTTTATTTCCATAGTGTACAGATTGTACTCCACGTGTATACCACTTTCTGGGTAAATTTTTTTTAAAATATCTCGTTATTTTGTCACTTTCTCACCATGCCTTTTTTTACTCTCTCCTTCTATGCTTAACTTCCATGTCTGTTAAACAAAATGAAAGGCCCCATCAGAATTTTTCAAGTGAAAACCTTGAGCTCCCAGAAATGCATTCCTCTTGCCTCCTTTCTTTCTTCTCATTTTAGTTTTTAATTTGCACTTTATTACACCTTAATCTAATTTTTCGATTACTCATGTTTAATTCAATTTTGCTCACCGTTTTCAATTTTAATTTGATGGGTTTGATTTTTATTATTTTTCAATTTGGTGTTTGCGTTTATGGTAATGTTGCATGCACTGGATTTATCTTGATTGGATGTGTGATTGTGGTCGTTCTCTTCTTCATTATATTTACACATTGGATTAATATTGATTGGATGTTGTGTTGTTTGTCGTTCTCTCCTTCCATTTTATTACAAACTTTGTATTTCAATTACTTTTTGTTATCGTTTTTTTTTAATGATTATGTAGTGTCTCTTCCATGTGTTATAGTGTTCATTTTTTCAATTTGTTCATTTTTTCAGTAGGCCTTCGTTATGTACTTCGACAAGAAAGGGAAAAGAAAAGAAATGAAAATTCAGGTTATTTTGATATTGGAAACATCGAGGCTAATTTTTAAAATTCGTGAAGCATTTTTAGGTCGTCGAAGTTAATTTGATATCTTTACTATATTTTAACTAAGATAGTGAGTTGTGCCTAATTTTACCCTATTTTCAATAGCCTGGAGGGAGAGTTCAGTATTCGTCCCTCTTTCGTTTATTGCACATAATACACTTCCTTAAAGTTGTTTCATATGAAGGAAATATATGAAAGCACATAATATTAAATCCTATAAGGAACTTGCGCGCGTGAATTTACATTGTCAAGTTGTTGGTTTAATTTCCACTTGGATATGCAGCTGAATTTTTCATGTTATTGAATGTCCTTAACCGGTAAGCAATTAATATATAGCTCTACAGACACCTGAAAACCCGCACATGCAAAGTAATATTTTACATAAATCAAGTTTGTTGATTTGATGTTCTATGGATATTTGCAGTTCAATTCTAAGTTGAATGCTGATCCAGTGAAGAATAATTTCAAGCGATAATGTACCGATATGATTAAAGTGAGGTTTTCACAGTTTTTCTCTCTCTACTTCTGTTCCCAATTTCATATATGTAATTTTTCCTTTGGCTTGGGTTAAATTGAGAAAACAAATACATGTATTTAATCCCCAAAGTTTGGGTTACTTTTGAAATGGTTTTCAGCGGCTATAACGAACTTCATGTTCTGATTGAATGTATGATGAAGGGAATCTTGATCTTAACAGGGCATTTCGCTACCTTCTCTTGTTAATGAGGGAAAATGCGTGGAAATGGAAATGAGAAGAGTAACATGTGGGGTCTGGTCTACAAAAAACAATATAACAATAGAGAAATGAAGTGATTATGATCAAAATGCAGTCAGCACTTGCTAATTCTCTCCAATTTTTGAATCAGATTTCGGAGATTACATCAATTTGCATCATTATCATTTATGGTGCGAAACTATCTGTTAGTCACTGCATCTAAGTGAGAATGGTCCAAAGGGTCAATTTGTTCATCTCCAAAAACCAATCCGCAACAAGACTATTGGAAAAGAAAAATGAGATTTTTTAAGTATTTGAGAAGTGGTGCGGTAAATGTTTATTTTTGATCTTGGGTTCGTATTTGGGCAAAAAAGGAAATTAATTTGTTGCTTCAGAAAGAAATTTCACCGATTTTGTTGATTATTTTTGGTGTGTCAAAACAGGCGGATGGGCATTAGTAAGGTTATAAATGTTGTAAAAATACCTTCCAATGTTATGCCATTTGTATTTATTTTTCCAAGCGAATGATTCCGTATAAAGTAATATATGTTCTGTTTCAGGTGATGCAAGAAAAAGGAAACTAGTATCTGATTATGCACGACAATTGAAACTACGTCAAAAATTTTCATCAATATTTTTTTCTTTTGTCTTTGATTTGCATGTATAAACAAACCTTCTAAAGGTTAACACAAAATAAAGAAAAACAAATAGAACAAAGCAAGTAGTAATCCTTTTTGAAGTTCAAAAGTTGAATTATTTATTGGGCATATCCAACCATGGATTTCATATTGGCTTCAATTAAACAGTCCACGAAATTTAAAGTCTTTTTCAAAGTTGTTTTGCTCGATCTATATTCAATTAAATTATTGTTTCTCCTTCCTCAGTGTAATTTCAAGCTAAACTGTCTTAAGTACTCATCTTCTTTTAAAAGTAATTGAGGAATTCTTAGAAAAAATCTAGATTTGCATTTTGCCTATTTAGGACAATGACAACAATACCAATTTGAATTTATATAAAACGAGAGAAAGAGGGAGAAGGAAAGAGGAAAGACGAGAAAAGTAAAAGGAGACTTGTGAAGGGAATATACAATTGAATCGAAAAAAGGATCGATATTAGATGGTTCAGTTCTTGAATTATCACTTTTTAACTGTGGTAATTTTATGTATTTGCAAACACCTCCTTTTTTATATGGCATATTTAGCTTATCTGCAATATCAAACATACTATATTGTAGATAAATATGTCTGGTCTGTTATTATACATTTATCTTTTTTTTTCATTTGCCTTTTCAATTCTTTTAGTGCCTAATGATGGATACGGCACCCACCGTGCAAGCTGAGTTTCCTTCTTTGGATTATAAGGTGGAACACTAACCCACATTGTGAGAGAAGTGGGAAAAACATGTATCAAGTAAATTCACCCTTTAATTTAGTAACATTTCAGTTATGTATTCACCACTTTCGGACATGTGTAAATTTATTATTTAGACTCGGGGGTTGCTAGGAGTTTTACTACTTAACTTTCACGCGGGGGATATACTACTATTTTTTATGCTTATGCTAATATTGATGTTACAATCTTATTGTTGAACTGTAAAAATCCAAAAGAGAAAAAAAATTTGAGTGGATGGTCAGATGGTAGTAGTTGGTGTTGTTGGTTTGTTTGACTATTACTCCAAGGGAAGAGACCATTATGAAGTACTGTCACAAATAGGAAGATAATGAAAACTAAGGAAAATTGAGCAACAGTTTCTCGGAAAATTTCAGGGCAAAGTTGTAGAAATCGAAAAGTATGTTTGTGTCAACCATGTTAACTCTCACATGTATACAAATTGAAGTCATCCCTTTATTATTCGGGGTTGGCGGGGTGGTACAACATGGCTTGAATAAGGCTTCCGAATTAATAAGTTATGTTTAATTTTTTCTAATTTTCATCAAGGATACAAATGTAATTTTATTATTAATTTGCAACTATAAAGAATAAACACATTAAAAAATGATAAGATGAAAATTTTTCAATTAAAAATAAAATATATAATATAAAATTTTAATAAAAAATACAATATCAATATAATACAATTCATAATATTATTAAATTTAAATACAAAATAAAATTATTATAAGTAACAGAATAATTAATCGAGTTTTTACAATCACAAAGGAGTGTTTCTCGGAAAAAGGTTATTTTTTGTGTGTGCGTGTTTATTGAGTTTCATCTTATTGATTAATTCTAAAATTTGTTAGATTTTTGTCTTATTTAGTAATTTACTTTTATAATTTCTTTTTCATATTTAATTGTACTTTTTTGTGCTCTTAAGTAATTTAATTTTATATTTCTTTTTAATATATGCATGTAAATTGTTGTTGTGTTATATTAGCTTCACAAAGCAAAACGAAGGCAAAGGACATATATATTTTACTAGGGATTAATTTTTTACTGGATAATGGTATGCCATCTTCTTTTGTTGAGACAAACAGTATGTGTTCTTTCAAATCACTGATATTGATTATTGATGGAAGTGAGTTTATGGATGATATAGGACCTCGAGAATGTTAATAAGATAGCAATTATCACCTACAAGATTTACTGGGTATCTCTGTCTATACTGTTTATAGGTACATGAATTGATTGTAGCAATAATATCACTTATTGCAATCATTGTATTTGGTATTATCACTTACCCAATCAGTATTTGTGATACGTGGCCGATTTTAAAAAAATGATCATTATATTTAAATGTATATGACTTTACGTTTTCGTAAAGGATTATGACAATGTCATGTTATACCCATATAGTTAAATTGATTCGAGGTGTATTGGTTGCGATGAAATAGGGACACTAAAACCAACATAAAATTAATTTGGATGTGTTGTTTATTGTGAAATAGGACAACTAAAAATTAAAATGTTGGGGACCTGCTTTAGGCACGGACCGGGGCCGAATCTAAGTATAATATATATATATGTATGTATTATATATTATATATATAATATATTATATCTCTAGATGTTAGGGTATAATATATTATATTATGTATGTATATATATATATATGTATAGTATATATATATATTATATTATATATATATATACACACCCACAACCCACACACACACACCCGAGTTCAAAAATTTTACTTGTTTTTTCAGAAACAATATTTTCCTTACTTACTAAACCCACCCTTAGACTCAACTCATTCATCTTTTCAATTATCTCAACCAATATTTAAAAAAAAAAACTCCTGGTACTACCTCTTTGAAACAGAGTAGTCCTCTAAATCCATTTTCTCTACCTAAGAAAAGACACCATTAGTTATAAAAATTGACAACCATTATATCTATTATGGAAAATCTTCACTATAACAAACAAACGGGAAACTACATTTACAACAATATAACTGAATGAAGACATTTCTTTTGTGCAGTGAAAAATCAAAGAATGGGTAGCTTTGATTTCTCTAAAACGGTAAAACTTAGACGTAATAAGCGAAAGCGCTTTTTTCTGCTGTGAAAAAATCAAGGATGGGATAGCTTTGCAATTCGCACATGGTATAAAACTGAGTAATCAAGTGTGATGAGTTTGGCATAAATGGGAGTGCATAGACACCAAAATGTATATAGAGTGAGATAAAGAATACCATAAGAAAAACGTGACTTAGACTAGCCTATTATGTATGAGAGAAATATATTATGTAAAATGCGTGCGTGCATTTTGTGATAGTTTTGAGGAATATTTCCAATCGCATCGTGTGAACCATTAACTTTTTAACCTAGTCACGGAAATTGTCCAAATTTGGGGTTTTTGCAACGGTATTTTTTGATAAAAATAAGGGAAAAGTAATTTTATTTCTATTTAATTCTTCAAAATTGTGTGATCCAACTTAGCTAAACGTAGTTATTAATCATATCCTTAAATACTAGTTTCTGGACACGTTTGCAATGCAATGTCTTGATATCTTGTGATGTTTTATTAGATCCATTAAACAATTAAAATAACTGCTATGTGAGCAACAATTATAATAGTTTTGAACTTGATGAGTAGGGTAGCAAAACTTCTAATGAAGTCACGGATGGACTAAATAGCTTCAGAGTAAACAAAATTACATATTTACAACACTTGAAATTAATGAAAATTAAATTAAAGAATTCTAATTCGAGAAGAAAACGCAAAAAAAAAAATAGAAAAGACAAAATACACAACTAATATTCCTTCTAAGACTTATTATAAACAATATATATGAAAAAAATGGGAGGATTAGTACACAAAATTTTTATTATTATTTTGTAACATCTGCAGTGAAGCAATGGTCAATTGTGATAGAGAAATATCTCTATTATACAAATTTAATTATACATCAGGAGAGAAAAATAAAATAGTTTTCTAAAACTAAGAAAAACATTAAAACTGAACCAATAAAAAAGCAATAATTTAATTAAAAGATTACAAAGACAAAGTATCAAAAAAATTTACCTTGGCGAAAACATTACACATATACAGATCTATCAATAAAGTTCATGTGTATTCACTACTAAAAGATGTCATGAAACATTAAATTTAAAGAATCAAAATAGCACCAAAAAAAATTTACAAGCAAGCAACACAATACAACAACAAATTCCTATCTTAAAAACTTCATGATATTCTACTGAATATTTATTAATTTAAGACTTGGTGCTAATAGTGAAGAGTGTTGATGATAAAAAATCGAGTTGACAACAAAAATATACAACATCATGTCCCACTAATAGAAAATAATATAAAAGAGAAAAATAACTATTAACTTACTTGTAAGATATAGATATATAGATATATATATATAGATTATATATTTTAATTATATATAGATTAGAGATATATATATTGAGCTCTAATCATATACTTCTTTCAATTGAATTTGATTGCTTGGTTTAACTTGACCAATTTTTTAAAAAAAATTGAAGATTTTTTTAATTGTGTCATTCTTAATGTAGAGTAAGTAGAATTCTATCAAAAATAACGCTTTAATCTTTGTAATATGAAAAAAAATCATGTGGGAAAGTTAGGAACCAGAGGAGTTATAAATAAAAAACAATGCAAAGAAACCCTCCAAATTAAGCTCTTTGGCCCCAATATAACTACCTAGTATTTTAATAATTATAAAGTAGATGGATCCCTAAGTTTCGAAAGGTTACTTGTAAAATGATATTAAATTTCTTTACTATGTAAAAAGTTCAATACTTTATATCCCTCCTGTTATTTTATGGTGTGGTAGTTTAACTTAGCACGAAATTTAAGAAAGAAATGTTTTTATATTTTTTTTTTGAAATTTGTGTTTAAAATAAGTGATAGATATTTATATGATCGTAAATTATTTCATTAATAATAAAATGAACATTTTAAAATTGAAATGTAATTAAATATAGCAATATGTCATTCTTTTCAGGATGATCTAAAACGGAAAACGACTCATATAAACTGGGACAAAGAGAGTATTAGTTAAATATAATACTTAATGTCTACTCTAATTTAGATTTAATTTATCTTTTCCCAGGCTGATGAGTTAGAGAGAAATCTTTTAAAGTTGAGGATTGAAAGTGTTATAGCTTCTCTAAATAATCCAGATAACCTATGAGCTCTTAGAACAATAATCACTTTTGATGTAAAACTTTGATTGTCTTTATGATAATAAGGAGTGTATTTATTTCCAAGAAGTGTTTTTTTCCCTATCGCTCTTTAAAGTTTGGTCACCTTTGAATAGCTATTAGTTTATGTAGTTTGTAGTTGGTATTTTTCACATGAAATCTCAATCAATAAAAGTCTACCTTTATAGTCCATTTCTAAGGGTGTGTTTGGTATAAAGGAAAATATTTTCTAGTTTTCTCATTTTTGGTTGACTTAAATGTTTTCAAAATCAACTATTTTTTGTTTCAAATTTAAGAAAAATAACTTCCCTTAGAGAAGTAGGAAAACATTTTCCAAAATCTTTTTGAACCTCATACCACAACTACTTTCCATTGTAACTTATATTTCGGGTTATTGATTTCCAATATTAATCTAGGAATATCTTACTACTCCCTCCGTCCACAGTTAATTGTCATGGTTTTAGAGTCAAACTACAAGAATTTTGACGAATATTTTACGATGTATATTTTTATCATATTGATATGCAAATAATTGTAATTTATAGTACTTTTTGTATCGTTTTTGAATATCTATTTTTTTAAAAAAAAATCATTGTATTAACATAATCTAATTTAACTATATAAACTAGTCAAGTTGACTTTTGAAAAACGCAACATGATTAATAATAATGGACAGAGGGAGTATTGATTCTTGATTTGAGACTTGACTCTCAAGCTCAATTTGAGACCCAACTCCTGTGTTTCGTATTGAGTCGGGCAAGGTCTCACTGAGGACTAAAAATTGAATTTTGAATCGAGTCACGACTTAGATGTTGGGATATTAAATATGAAGGCATGATTTATACTTTTCTGGTTTAATTAATAGATTTGTATAAAGATGAATTTGGTCTCAAATATTATGTGATCTCATTCGGTTCGTTTATCCTACCCGGGATTTCAGATCATCTCGTGAAGTATTAATGAGTTATGTTGAGATTTTGTTTCAAATACTTGTTTATTTGAAAATCGTTAAGTGTACCACTTTAAGATGAGATCATGTTTTATGATTAGTATGTTGTTTATGAAGTTGGACAACAACTCATTTGTTTGTTTTATAATACAATGGTTTAGCTAACTTTGCATTTGTTAAGAAAATGGATTAATTATCTTTTAAAACTAGGGGAAAAGGTTGTTTTGGGTCATAATATTAATATTTTATATTATTACTACTCTAGTTTGTTGTTTTATATTAAAGGCGTAAAATCGTTTGAAAGCTCTTCTTTAAAATTGATCAAAACTTGGGAAGCAGATTCTCAAAAATGATTATATTTTCACGCCCTTAGGTTTATATCAAAAAGAACTTGATTAAACCGAGCCATGTTCACATACTATCAACCTTTATTTTGCGTATGTGGATATATGCTGATATGTTTCATTTCGCTCTCATTTATCCGATAATTTCTTTAGCTATGTCTTATTTATCATATTTTTACTAAGGTGTTATTCTTGCGGAATAGTCTCAAGTGTAAATCCTATGTTACATTTTATTTACATGTGATGCTTCGCCCAGTCTATTTGGACTATTCCCATTGCCTCTTGCATTTTTGAATATTTAGTCAGCCCTCTTATGTTCAAGAGCGAAATGGAATTTGACATACAGGGCTGGAAAACAGAAAATACAGGCGCTCGGAGCAAATTAAAGATTTGGATACGCTCAATATACAGTGATATACATCATCTATATTCGTTGTATATTGCATTCAGAATGGGCTAAAAGAGCCTTAAAATTTCGGCCTTGTAGTTTTGTAATTATTGGGGCAAAGGCCCATTTATTTTGATTATTCTTTACTAGCTTAGGACAGGTGAAATTGGGCCTAAGGCCCAAAGAGAGCCATATTATTTTATGTTTAAACCTAGGATAGGTACAAGTGGCTCAAATGGGCCAAAGGCCCAAAATGAAATCAGGCCCAAGTACTGGTCCAAGGGGACAAATCCAAACTTAGGCTCAAATCTTCTTTCCCTATCTCAATTATTTGCTATTATGTGTTTATTTAATTTTGAGGTTTCAAAAATTCAACTCACCAAAAGTTAACCATTTTGAATCAAAAATTTAAAATCAAGCAAATTTTCTTTCACTTAACCAAGTACGCCTATCATTTAATATATTAGCCAAATATTTTAATTGTCGGATAACTGCATGCTAGCGGATGCTCTAGGTTCTTCAAAAACCCTTCTTAAAACATTAATATGAACCTCGAAATCCTTCAAATATTTTTCATTGGATTTTCTGTTTTAACCTTTTAGAAAAATAGTTTTTTTATTTCCCTTTAAAAATTAAGTGGCGACTCTAAAACCAATCGAATAATATTATTTTTAAAATAAAACAACTAGGATCGGCATTTGGCGTATCGTTGATCCTGTGAGCAGCTCAAAGTCAGTTGGTGAGTCTCCCTTCATTCCGGAGGACATCTTTAACCTTCGGTTATTTGTTTTAGTTTTCAATAGTTAGGATGATTTGGGGTCAGTCCCAATATCCTCGTTATTTTAGAGGTTTCATAGACATATGGTATTAATTTTCTTAGTCTTTTCCTTTCACTTGCAATCAACTAAGACTTGAGTTACCACTTTGGCTAATTATTATCTTTAAAGCTGTTTTTTGAGTTATATATTATGTTTAAGTCTTCCAATGATTTAAGTAAGCCAGACCAAGGTACGCTCAAGGCCAGTAATGGTCATTGGGTGCCGGCCACGTCCAGGGTATAGGCTCGGGGCGTGCATGAATATTTTTGGGGTCTGATCGTTTGAAGATATTACTAGAAAACAATAATTTGAGCGGCCTTCTCGCTTTTAGTTAGGCTTCATGAGTTGTTATTGTAATGAGAATTGGATGAAATTGACAAGTAAGGGGAATGAGTGTATTATAGTCTAATGTTACCCAAGTAATGATTGTGTGTCGTTTTCCCACCTATCATAATAATAATCATTGTCCTACGTTGAATTCATCAAGTGCGTGCTTGGAATAACTATTGAGAAAAGAAAAATCTCTTGAATTTTTTGGAAAATTTTTATTAGAGAAGGCTTTCTGATTGGACTATTGATTTAAACTTATTTCAAATTTCATTGCTCCCAACTTAGATCAGTTGTTAAGTTGTTTAGTACCCTTCAATAATGGATTTAGAAGAAAGCCATTTACTAGGACTGACAGGTCATGACCACATATTATTTGTTGGTGATGGAGTTCGAATCGGAACTAAGAATTATTGGTCACATGTCACATTGCTGCACCCACTGAAAATGTCAAGTTATTACTGTTATGTGATAATTTCGTGATTGTTCAAACATTTTGTTTGTTGATAGGTTTAAGTATTGCCGTTTGAGACACATAGGTTAGAAGTCCTGAGCACTCAATTTGTAACCAATGACGCCACAAAGTTATTGATACATGGGTGGCTCCGACTTTTAATTTTTAACGTTTAAAATCCTAGTATTATTAAAAAGGAATACCAATGTCATAATAAACTCCACTCTGCATGAAGAGGAAGAAAACATGTTATCTATCAAAAAGAAAACAATCTTTGAATTAGGTTGAAGACGAGGAACCTCGTTCTCCAGAGAAAGAAGAATGTGAAAAGGAAATTGAAGATCTTTTTTCAGAATTGAACATGTGTATCACATACTGACTCATCACATATGAACAAACTTAACATATGAGTCCAATTTTCTTATCTAGAACAAGATGGTTACCCATTTGACACTCACTTATTTATCCATCCTACATTGGCGAAATTGATGGATTTGTAAATTCAATATGTGATTCCAAGATACTCATGTTCATTTCAGAAAAAAGATTTTCTATTTTCTTTTGCCCTTTTTCTTTCTCTGGGGAAGAGGTTCCTCTCCTTCAAATCGAAATACTAAAAGAAGTGTTTCTTTGACAAAATCATGTTTCGTCTCTTCAAGAGGAATTACGTCATTATGATAGTGGACTCAGAAGTTCTTGCTGGACTCAAAAGTTCTTGGACTAAACTTCCTTCTTTCATTGTTATCCAATTTTCTCATGTTTGGTTGGGATAAAAGTTTTGGAAAATGTTTTCCAAATCTACTCAATTTCTTCAAAATTAAGGAAAATGACTTCACTTCAAAAATTACGGATAACATATTCCAAAACTCTTCTCCAATTTAAAATTGCATTTTTTTTTCGAAAAACATTTAAGAAAATATTTTCAATTTTAAAATTTTATTTTTTTACCCGATCCCTGACCCCCCACCCACCATCGGACCAGCCCCCTCCCCCCCCAACACCCAACCCCTCCCAAAAACATTAATTTGTTTTTTAAAAAGTATTTTCAACTGTCAAAATGTGTATTTGTGAAAAATCTACCCCCCCGACACACCCCTACAGCCCCCCCCCCACCCCAACCCCCAAAAAATAAATAAAGATCATAAATCAAAACACGGAAAATATTCTATTCACCGACCAAACATGAGAAAAAATAAGTCCAAAATCTACTTGTTTTCCAAGAAAACATTTTCCTTCATACCAAACACACCCTTAGACTCAACTCGTTCCTCTTTTCAATTATCTCATAGATATATTTTTAAAAAAAATTGTCTTGAACTCCTCTTTGAAACAGAGTCGTCCTCAAAATCCATCTTTCTCACCTTAGTTCAAAATACCACCTTTTGTTATAAAAATTGACAACACATATAATCTCTGATTAGAAAATCTTCACTATAAAAACAAGACGAAATGCATTACCATATTAACTGAATGAAAGACATCCCCTTTTTTGCCGAAAAAATCTAGAATGAATAGCGTTGTGATTTCTCAAAGGTAAAAATTAGAGGAGTAATAGCAAAAGCCCTTTTTTCTACTGAAAAATCAGGATTGGATAGCTTTGAATTCTCGAACTGTATAAACTGAGTAATCAAGCGTGAGAGTTGAATAAAATGGTGTGCATAGACACAAAATATATAGAGTGAAATAGAGAACATCATAAGAAAAGAAGGATTGACTAGCCATTCTGAGGAGAGGAATATATTTATGTTTAAAATGCGTGCATTTTTTGTGATAGATTTTAGGCATATTCCAATGCATCGTGTGGAAAACATTAACTTTTCAACGGTGTCACGTGAATGTCAAATTTGTTTGCAACGTATTTTTGATCAAATAAGAAAATATTTTTCTATTCTATTTTAATTCTTTAAATTGTGAAGATCCACTTTAGCTACACGTTAGTTTAATTTCATATCCCTTTAAATAAGTTGTCTGGACACGTGCAACACACGTGTGTTGTGGTCTTTTGTTTTTTTTAGTAGATTCATTTAAACTATTAAAAGTAATTCTATTTGAGCACCACTTACCCAATTATTAAAATTTGAACTGATGAGTAGTTAGCCAAAACTTCTAATGAAAGGAACGGGTGGTGACTCTAGCTTCAGAGTAAACAAATTAAAAAAATTACACAAAACAATTAGAAATAACCGAAAAGTTATAATTAAAGAATTCTAATAGAAGACAAGAAAACGCAAAATATAGAAAAGAAAAAATACAACAACTACATATCCATCTAAGACTTTATTATAACAATATATATGCGAAAAAAAATGGAGGATAGGATTAGCTACACAGTTTTTCTTACTATTTTGTACATCTGCAAGAAGCAATAGTCAAATTGTGATAGAGATAATTATCTCTATTACTACAAAATTAAATTTATAACCCTTCTAAAGAGAAACAAAATATTGTTCTAAAAATAAGAAAGCATTATAAACTTAACAATAAAAAATGCAAAAAACTGAGAAAAGATTACCAAAATGACAAAGAGATCAGAAAAAGTACCAATCAATTTTTACCTTTGGAAAACACTACACATATAAAAGGACTATCAATAAATTTCATGTGGATTCACTACTACATGATTGTATGAACATTAAACTTCCGAAATCTTTTTTTTTTCCCCCCCAAAATAAGGGGCAAAAAATATTTACTAAGCAACACAATAACAACAAAAAATTCCTATCTAAAAGCTTCATGAGTATCAAACTAGATTTACTATATTTCATACTGGAAATAGTAAAGAGTATTGCTTGATAAAAAAATCGGTAAAACAAAAATCTTACAATTTCGTGTCCAATAATAGAAAAATAATATTAAAAGAGAAAAAACTATAACTTACGTGTTAAAATAAAGTAAATTTTCAGCACGTGTTGAGCACTAGTGTGTGTGTATATATATATATATATATATAATATATATAATAAAAAATAACTATTTATATATAGATATATATATATATATAGATCTTAGTAGAAATGGGACTTTGGTGTGTACTAAACACAACGTAAAGTGTGTGACCCCAAAGCAAAATATATTGTACAGTTTATTTTTCACTAACAAATCACAGTTCTGGGACCACGGGGATGCGGAAAAAAGTGGTCAATTGACTGTAAAAACATCTACAAATTGACAGTATTTCATTGTTCCTTTATCTTGAACGTGGATTCATTTTTTTTGTTTGTGATTTGGCACTTAATTTCCAATTCATTTTTGGTTGCTTCTCAGATCTCTATATTTTTATCGCACTCAAATAAATTGCCCCGTGAAGAAGGTACGTTTGTGTTGTACTATGTCTTCCATTTCCCACTCCAATTTTCTCTCATTCATCAGTGGTACAAATCTCAAATTTATTTGGGTAAGTTTTTCAATTTTTCAGTGCTTCTATATTTTTGCCGATTCTCCAATCCAATTTACTGTCTCGATTTGCTTTACTTGTCTCCAAAGGATATGTACAGAAAGCTAGAATGTTTCACTTTTCCGTCGATATAATGTTTGATCTGATTAGTTTCTTTGACTTCTTCTTGATGATATAATGGCGCTTTGTGATTCTTGACATTAAAAGTAAGCACAATTTTAAATGTTGTTACCTTAGTTTTTTTCTACTATTTTGATTACAATTTCTAGTAAGATTATACAGTACAATTTCTAACTGCTTGATTTGCACATTGCATTTTATGTTTCTTTAATAAATTTAATTTGTATAAGCCAATTAATCGTGAAAAAGTTTTTAGGACCGGTCATACATAAATCTAAGATAGCAGTGGATTGTGCATATAAGTGTTTGATATATGCCACAATAACTTTTTTAATGTTTCAGTTGCCATTTTCTTTTGGAATGCAACAGATTTTCCGCTATAAAGAAATGTGTAACGGGATTTTTTATTTAAAGAAATTGTTCTTAAGAGAACTTTGTTTATGTTAATCTGGTTGTGTGATAATGTAGCAGATATGATTGGGAGTGCACTTTATAACGGATTGAAGAAGAGACAAATAAATGCACTTTGGTGGTTATATTGGAGCAACAGTAACGATATATTATTTGCACATTCTAAGCATGGCGCTTGTCCATATACAATCAAACATCCTTCCTGAATCATATCGGTGACGCATTGTTAGCAATGTTCTACGTGGTAAGTATTTACTTTCAAATGATTTTGTTTGCCGCTCTGTCATACATTGTTTTAGTTAGCAAGTTATAACAAGTTAACAACTATTTATAGAATCATTATAAGTTAGATACTATGTTTAAAAATATAATAACCAAGTAGTAAAAGAAGTTGATACCGAAAATTATTTAGAGCTTAGAGTATTCGGGAAACAAATGACCAGATCAGGGATAAACAAAAACTGACAACAGAACTATTCAGAACTAATTGAATAAAGTCATGATTAGATCAATTTGTTTATAACTCAAGGACAATAGTAAAATTAATACATAAACATAATGTTTAGAAAAATATTCAGATTACCAACTAACTATTTGTCAGAAATAGGTTAAGGAACACGATTGTGCTCCAATGGGCTCTACCAACTTAGTTATTTACTTTTTTTTCCCGAAAGCTTTCTAACCAATTGTTTTTTTTTGATATAGGGTTATTCTTCTTGTTAATAGAAGCTATACCAGATAAGCTTTGAAGTTTCAAATATTTTCCTTTTAATGCCTACCATGGATGGAGACCGAAATATTGCCTTTAAAAATTCATTTTTATGTCAAGATCTTTTCTCAGTAAAGACAACGTTACCTTGGACTGAATAATGACTTTGGATACAATATTATGTGAAAATGTAGTTGAAACAAAAATATTTACACGAAATTTGATGAAATTATGATTCTTTGAGGTCGAATTGTGATGCCTCTATCATCAAAGAAAGTAGCTAAATTGATTTTTTATACATTTAATTGAGTTCATATATAACTGTTTCATTTGGTATTTATACAGCTCTAGGAGAAAATTTGTCTTTCCTAATTCGTGTAGTAGCATAACATAGACATCTAACAGTCCTTAAATAATCCAACTTAGGCTTCCTTTTATAGAAGACTTCATAAGGAGATTTACCTTCCAATGTAGGAGTAGGTAACCTGTTGATTAAATAAACAGCTGCTACAACACATTCTCCCCAAAACCTGATAGGTATACCACCCTGAAACAGAATACTTCTTGCGACTTCCAACACATGCCTATGCTTTCTTTCTACCACTCCATTTTTTTGTGGAGTGTGTGGATAAGATCTTTGGTGAACTATGTCTAAAGAGGCAAATAATTCTTTGCATTCAATGTTAAAAAACTCACCCCCATTATCTGATGTAACATTCTTCACATATTGATTAAACTGAGTTTTAACCATTTGGATAAAAGACTTCAAAATAGTAACAACATCAGATTTCAATCGAAGCAAATACAATCATGTAACTCTAGAATAGTCACTAAGTACGTTTATTTTCTTTCCGATTAGAAAGATACACCTCTAATGGAAGACAACATGAGAGTGTTTTAGTCAAATACGTATATGATCGATACCTTCCCAAAATTATCAAATACATGAAATTCTAAGACTATAGACAACCAATGATGATTTTCATTTCCACAACAGAATCAGAGAGGAAAAGAAAATATACATTAGGCAAAAAAGGATATCTTGTACATGATTTCTACTACTTCAATTAGAAAAATAAAATGGAAAAGAGCTCACTGAACATTGTGTTTTAAATTGATGTCCAGCTTGGTGAAACTAAAAATTCATTGAAAATAAGAAGGGAGGCTTCAGCAAGTACGATATCTATATAACATCCATAAGTGTTCAGTGCATCTAATGCTTCAGGTGTGGAATTCACTGGGGTAACTGTGCAGCAAGAAGAAAACTTAGAAGGTGAAAAATCTCAATGTAAAAGAGAGTAAAGAATAAGAAAAACAAATCAAGATTTCTTGATCATTGAATGTAACATTTGAAATGAAGCATTAACATTCTTTTAAGCCGTTGGAGAAAAGAGACCTTGAATCAAGAATTCACAATCATGCATTTATATGGCATCTTCCTATTAAGTTTTAAGAAATAGAGAGGCAATAACAAAAAAACACTCTCTTTAAATCTCAAAAATGAGATTTTTCAAATGTGTATCTGAGTTAGTTGTTGTTGAATCATGTCACCTCATGGCAAGTCTTACAAATGGAAACACGGAAAAAGAAAATCCTAATGACAGATTTTGATCTTGAAATTTCTCTACTCCCTTAGGAGAATACAACTACAACTGCGAGGTAGAGAGACTCAATATTAGCCCACTTAACATATCATGATGAAAGACGACAAATACACTATATAATTCAGTACCGGAGAATTTGACCATATTGTTCTTGTGTGAATGTAGGAGGAGATTGGCCAAGTGAATCATTCTCAACAGCATTTACATTTGCCATCCTATTAGCACCATTTCCAGACTTCTTCCTGAATTTGTAGTCTGGTGGGTATCCAACAACATGATAACATATTTCTATGGTGTGGCCCTTTATTTTGCAAACCTCACACTGCAGATTGTAGTCCCTTTTTGGCTTGTAGAGTGATGATTGTTGGTGACCTCTACCAGCATATAAGGCAGTAGAAGTAGAGGCACCTGCATCTCCTCCTGAATAAGAACCACCACTAGTGTTTGAAGTAGCACCTGTGTCTCTTCCTGAATAAGAGCCTCCACCAGTGTACTGTCTTTTATCTTTCCCAACATTCAAAGCAGTAGAAATCCCCAAATCTCCTCCTGAATATGAACCTGTTGTTACTCGTTGACTCTCATCTCAAATGATCATCGAATATGCTTCGTTCACATAGGCAATGGAATCATCATAAGGATCTGACTACGTGCTTGAGTGTATGACTCATTAAGTCCCATCAGAAATGCAAACAATTTCATATATTGCAAGTGACTTACATACAGTATGGATTTATCACATCAACACAAAGGAGGCGCTACAAGGGAATCAAATTCATCCAAAAGAAGTCTAATTCGTGTGAAATATGAGAAACAGAGGAAGTCCCTTGCTTGATAGTACAAATCTCTCGATGCAACTGGTAACCTCTCGATCCATAAACCTTATCGAACTTCTCTTTTAAGTCAGCCCATATAGTAGCCGCGTCAGTGGCGTATATAATTCCACTCATCAATTCCTTCGAAAAGAAATTTAGAATCAATGATAAAAACAAATGCATTGCACTTATCCTACTGTTCTCCTAATACAGCACTGTAATTACTCTTTTTACAGGTACCAAAGACCAATCCTGATTTGCTTTTAGCTCGAAGAATAAGGAGCATCGATCGGCTCCATAATGAATGATTATCCACGTCTGTAAGTTTAACTGAAGTCAATATTGAACCTGGAGTGTTAGATTGCAAGAGATACAGAGGATGATTTTAATTTTTCTCAACTACTTCGATTGTATCAGTACTCACCACCATTTTCCTCAAATTTTAGATCACAAATCAAAAATACAGAATTACAGGAAGCATATCAACAACAATGACGAGTGAATAAACTATGGATTCGCTGCTCTGATACAATGACAAAAAATGAAATATGCAACTGAACCTAAAATATCTAATTTGGGAGATAAGAAAGATGTGAAATCTAAACTGATTTCATCAATTGAAAAAAATATATGTACAATGCGCCATGTGCATATTTGTAATGCTACAACTAAACTCACAACCTATCACAATCGTACATATGTCAATAACAGAGTTCAGTTATATCTAACACCAACTAACTGCTAAGCTAAAACTGTTAAACTATAAGCTAACAAAGCAGTAAAAGAATCAAGTTACACCAATATCGTCAATAAAAATATCCAATCCTCCAGCATACATTTTTATTGGGTTGGTTTGTGATAGAATAATAAAATGGCCTGTCAAATTTAACAGAACAATGGACCAGGGAGGCTCTTATACACTAATGAGTATATAAACAGAAGAGTAAATGCAGTTTAAATCAACACAACGATTTTACGTGGACAACAAACTAGTTGCTTAAGGAGTAAAACACGACCGTCTCACCGGATTTCAAATTCATTTCACTAATCTTCAAAAGCAAAAGTAAAACACGATTACAATAAAGTGAGAAAAGAAGTTTTTAATCTCACGTTCAAGCAATAGTCTCTTATATTGCTTGACAAGCCTAAGTAGAAACCAAATCTACCCACTAAGCTATCCCACTTTGGACAATTAGAAGTTTGACACTACCCACTGATCCTTTATAGTTTCAGGAATAGTTTACAAGGTAAGAACAAGAGAATATATCTTAAACAGCACACTAAAAGTCCAGAGATTTTTGCTGTTCTTAGAATAATTCTGCCTTTCGTTGCTAGCAGCCTTTGCAAATATTTCTTGACAAGTTCTTTGTGAAGTGGCCAAAAAAACTCACTATGATGTTTAAGAAAGTGCCATTATATGGACAAGTTCACTTTCCTTAAATCTTACTTGGTGGGAGAAGTATCACTTTCTAACGCCATAGGGAAGAGTGCACCTACTTTCTGTACCGTGCCCCGCTGGCAGTCACTGGACTCGTCACATTGAGAGCCTGGTACCTTACCAAGGGTCCCTGGGGTGTGTTTATCTTCAAAATCACTCAAGTAAGAAACTGGTACCTTTACAACGGTCCCTAGTTGGTCAAATCATCAAAACACTGCCAATAACATTTTGCCCCTTTTTGATGATGACAAAAATTATAGTCTCAGATCCATTACACTTGTTCAACATTACTATATTCCCCGTACGTGTTCCTCCTCAGTGTATACCCCAAACATGTATAATTATTTAGCTACTACCAGTTTACTTCCCCCTTTGGCATCATAAAAAAAGATATGCATAACCCAATGATGTCAACAGCAATACTGAAAAGACCAAAGCTAAATGCCAATCAATCAGGAACGAGGAAAAGCATTCACAAAAAGATTATAATCAGACAACAGAGGAAATAATTAAACCAGCATTCCACAATAAACATTTAAACATTAATTCAAATGATATCCAAAAACAAAGATAAGCCACAAAAAAAAGACACAAGGGAGGTTTTTTAAACAGGCTAGGAAGAGGGAGGTCGGAGGAAACAGGGGACTGGATGATGAGGAGTGAGTCGTGATTGGAAGCATCATTATCTTTAAGTCGCCTTCTTTGTAAGGCAGTATGATCTTAGCTGCACTGCATTCCTCTCCTCCAGGCTTGTACCACGGGAAGAACAAGGTCCCTCATTCTGTGCCAGTAATGTAGTTCTGCTTTGAGTATCGGAAATTCGGCCTCCTTACCACTCAAAACGCAAAGTGAGCTCCTAAACCTCTGCTGGAGTTGATCCTGATCTTCGAGTAGTTGAGCCTCTGATTGGGATTTAACTTCCTCTCAATACACTCACAATCGACCAGGGTACTATTGGACAATAGTTTGTTTCACCGTCCCCCCACCCCACCCTTTCCAAACACGAGAGGGAATTTGAAAGTGCTTGATACTTCCGTGAGAAATATCCATTATCCCATTCCGATTTGACACCTTTCATTCGATGACGGATTTGTAGATATGCTCAAGAATAAGGGACGGGAGATTAAGGGCTTCGAAGTTACAATAACATCTCCATCACAAACAAGTCAGCAGCATTGTTGAGGTCCTCTTTTCAGTGCGAGGAAGGAGGAAACTTTGTTGATAAAAACTCGAAAAACCAACTGGTACTCGCTCTTCATGTCTTAGAAATCCGCAACCGTGGTTGTGGGTTTATCTTAGAACATCAAGGAAAACACCAAACTCAGTAGAGAAAGGTTTTTCCCAGACAGAAGGGTCCATACCGGTAACCTGAGAATTTTGCCTCAACAGACATCATCTAGATTACAGCATGTCATTGACCCTTGTGAGGATATCCCATCTTTTGATTGAACATTATAATAGAATCGCGCATCTCTTCATAAGAGCTGGGGGATTTTCTGTTGAACAAATGCAGCCTTTTTTTCATTGTAATTTACCATATCATGAAGAGAGTCATATGACGGGAAGATTTATGATTCCCATATCAAAAACTCTCCCAGCCAAGCGGCTGTTTCAAGGTTGTCAACAAAACTTACTGAAATGTGAAAATCTCATCACTAGGTCTTGGGAAAAGGTCCATGTGATCTATTCATTTGGTTTTATAAAGAACTTTTCTTTTTGAAACTTTGTGTTTGGAAATTATGCGAAGAAGTAAATTTGAGGGAATGGACATTGGATGTGCTTAAGTGTGAATGTGTAAAAGAAGAAGCAGAAAAAGAGGTTCGGGGCAGGTTTTTTTTGTCTTTTTTTTTTTTTCCCTTTCCCTTAAACAACATCAACACTCAGGCATTTTTGACGTTTGATCCTTAAAGATTCTGGAACTTCTAATTGACAGCAGTATAGAACGAATGCACTTGCCTCAAGGCAAGGACAATCAATTTTGAGCAGACAGAACCTATGGTAGGTTTCTCCTTAGGGGCCTGTCTTACAAAACAACCTTCTCGTTAAGTTCCTCCTAGACATTTCACTCTCTCGTCATCAACCTTCCATTTTAGGGTTTCTCTCCTCACTTGCGATTCTGAAGAGGAGAAGAAGGATACCTCCCACGTCAAGGGGTTTTATAAAAAAATGGGTGCAGTTATCCTTACCCTCTTCCCTCTGCAAAGCTCAGTTTGCTCAGCCCTGGCCCTTCCCGAATCATAGAAAAACTCTTAATAACTCAAATTCTTCACTTGACTGCCAGGATATTAGACTCAGATGCTTTATGCTTATGGCCAGATGCTCCTTCAAAAAGGCGTATCAGGCAGCATTTCTGCAAAGGACCAGGTCCATCCAGTAGGCAAGCATGTGCTTTTTAGATCTATGGAGTAGAATAGAACGAAGTGTCAGGTGTATCTTTCTGAGAACTTGAGGGAACAGTGGATCTGGACTCCAAAGCAGAAAGAAGAGTGAAGCAATGGACTCTTTTTACTAAGAGCATTAAGCAATTTGTTTGGATGGTAGAGAGGAGCAGAATGTTTGACTAGAAAAGAGAACAAAGAATGACTTTTCAAACCCGCGAACGGAACCAAGGCAGAGAAACAAAGTTTGCCTGTTAACTTTTACTTGCTCCCTTCTTGAAGCAAAAAGGAATGTTTTCTTTTGAATTTTGTTTTTTTTTAAAGGACGGATGAGGATTGTTCGAAAAGAACGTACTGGGGTTTTTAAAAAGACGTGTGAAAAGGTGCCAGGTCGCCGTGATGGACTGCGGTCGCCTTGAGAGAAAGCGATGGGACTAACGGTCAGATAGGACCGATGACTGACACGTGCGATATCAACGGTCATAATTTTCAGTTTCAAATTATGTATAAAGCTAACTGGACAGGCACAGGTACCATAGCACAGTTAAATCTACATTCCCAATGTCTAGTCATCTTCTTGCTAGCCAGTCCTTCATGAAAGTATCCCCTAACAAAAGGTACAGAATGATCTTAATCCAGATATTTTCTTATTTACACAAAGGATACCAGCATTGCAGGTTTAGCCATAAAGGAATTCAACTGTGAAAGCTAAGGACATCACTTGGAGATCATCATTCCCAACTTCAACCGATTTTCCTCAAATTGATCTTACTGAGAGCTCTTGGTGAAGATGTCTGCAATTTTTCCTTCAGTTGGACAATATGTAGCACAAGATTTCCCTCTCAACATTGTCTCTCAGAAATGATGTCCTAACATCACTATGCTTTGTTCTCTTATGGTGGGACTGAATTCTTTCCCATACTAACAACACTAGGATTCTAACACATAAGGAAGGAATTGCTTTGAGTGTATATCAAAATCTTCCAAGTGTTGCCTGATCACAGAAACTGTGAACAGCAGCGGCTGCGAGCAGCGACATACTCAGTTCAGCAGTTGAAAGAGCCACAAATTCCTGCTTTCTGGTTTCCCCAAGCGAGGAGTGATGATCCAAGAAATACCGCACATTCCAGAAGTACTCTTCCTGTCAACTTGATACCCTGCAAAAGTCAGCGTCCTGCCAAAATCAACTAGACAAAGAGTATCACCTGCGGATAAAGAGAACCAGGTCCCCTTGTTTTTCTTCAAGTATCTAAGCCTTCAAGTGTGAATCACGAGGACATGCTTTGAAACGGGCACACATTCCAAAACACTTAAAACAAATATGAGGTCTGCTAGAGTCAGATACAACAAGGATTACAATGATTCCCCTATACATTGTTTCATCACACGAGGATAGATTCCTCTCTCTAAGCTTGGAATTTGTTCCCATAGGGAGTATCAAGATGTTTAGAGTCAACATATGAATTTCTTCAGTAGCTCCTAATGTACTTCTCCTAACAGATTGACATCCCATTTGTGATTGCTTGAGTTGTGACCCCCAAGGAAAACTGTCGTTGCCCATCTGCTCATTTCAAATTCCTTTCCCATTAGTGATGAGAATCTTCACACAAATGTTCTGAGAGCCTCCCAAAATTTCTGTCATCCCATAAAATGAAACTAAGCAATTCTGTCTCTTTTTAATAAGAACAGAGTATGTCTATCTTGTCATTTTTTAAACCATTCTTCGCAGAAACTTTGACAGGCCTTTTCATACCATGCTCTTGGAGCCTGGCTTCAGACCATACAGACCTATTCAATCTGAAACACATGATCTGGTAGATCAGCATCTTCCAAAACCAGGGAGGTTGTTTGAGCAAATACCTCCTCTTTGAGACTCCATTCAGAAATGCAACTTTTAACATCCATGATACAGCTTGAACCCCATTGAAGCAGCAAAAGCATTAAAATTCTAAGAGCCTCCATCCTCGGTAAACCGTTTGCAAAATTCTCATAATTAGATTCCCCTCTTCTTGATTGTATCCTTGACCACCAACCGGAGTTTGTTTCTAGTAATCACTCCATTTTCATCAAGCTGTTCTGAAAAACCCATCTGGTACTCATACCTTGCTTCTTTCAAACGTGAAGTTACTTCTTGCGTAGGGGGAGTTGATCCAATCTGCATCACTTAAGGCTCTTTCACATTCTTGGGCTCAATAGATGTTATGAATGTAAAATGCAACTAGATTCTTGTTTTTGATCTAGTATTGATTCCAGAGTTCAAAGGGAGAGATAAAGGATAAGAGGAGCGGTGATGCACTATGCTTCCATTATGATCTTGGAGCAGATGGTTTGAACTGATCAGCATGTTCTTCGTTCATCAAGAGTGACATCATTTTTGTGGGGACTTGATGTTACTTGACTGGAATTTAGGAGTTAGTACCAGGTGACTCCATACACTTTCCACCTAATTAGCTCTTCAGGTAGAACTGATCGATTTTGATCATCACAGTCATTTTTTCAATTGTTGTTCTGCATAAGCTTCACTTCCTTCAATTTTTCTGTGAGTTTGAACAGTGATCCCACATTCTATCTTAATCTTTGATCAATTATTTTTCAAGCTTCCATATTCATCGAATTACAACATGAATGTTTTGTTCAAGCATTGAGGTCGTTTGTGAATATTTTGTAAGTCTTTACTCGATGAAAGAATATAACAAAACTCCTTCATCACTCCTAGGATCAAATTTGCCTAGATCATCCTTTCTATTGTTCAGCACAAAACACATGCTCCAATGACTAAGATAGCTTCAGAATAGGCTTTCTGTTGTTGAGCAGATATAGGGGCGTTCTTATTCAAAACAGCTCTTATCAGGACACATGTTGGTTACATGACATGCGTGTTGACAGGCTTCAGCCCAGAGAAATTTTGAGGAAGATTTGATTTCAAGAATCATAGTCTGGCAATGTTTCACCAAGGTTCGTCTTTTCTTTCACTACTAATTTTGTTGAGGAGTTTCTAGGAGCAGTAAAAATTATGGAATCGTACTCATTCTCCATGCAAATTTATCAGTTTTGAGTTCTCAAACTCAATACCATGATCAGAGCCGAAGTGCAAATGACTGTTCAATTTAGTTTGAATTATTTGAAAAAATACCCAACCAATTCTTCAGGTTTTGTTTCTGCCTTTGATTTGGAAGAATCTTGTCCATGTATAATCTCGAGTAATCATCAACTATCCCACAGAAGGTATTTCTTGCCATTTCTGGTTTGAAACCTCAAGGGTCCACACAAGTCCATGTTGAGCAGCTCTAGTGTTCTTGTGAGGTTACTTGCCTTTTTTGGGCTTAACGGATGGATTGATTTGTTTTCATTTAACACAAGTTTCACAAATTTTATTTTCAGCAAAATTCAGCTTTGGCCAGACGCCGGACCAGGTCCTTTTGAAATCAGTTTGTTCAATAAAGATGAGCTTCACATGCCCTAGCCGACGATGACAAAGATCAGACCATTCTCAATTTTTGAGCACTAAGACATGTCAGGTCATCTCCATGAGACGTTTCTAAGTTGGCCACATACATGTTTTTAACTTCTGAAATTAGTGAGAATCCCTTCTTGTAGTTGAACTTACACAGTGCACTTCTCAGAAGTAAACCTGACTTCATTTACCTTTTGCACAAATTTGAGACACGTAATAATGACTGTACTCAACCCATCTACATGATACACATTGTCAAGTGAATCTCAAGAGACATCCAAAGTGTCAACTCCCACAAATGTACCCTTTCTTCCATCACCAAAGAGACACCTCCTCCCTGAGTGTCTTGAGTGAGACGGAAATTTTAGTCACCAGTATGTTTAGGAGCATTCCCCATGTCCATTACCCAAAGGGAATGTCTGCTCCTATCACTTACATGCACAAGAATCACTTCTTAGCTTGGGTGGAACACCATTTCAATTGAGTTCCCTGAAGGCAGACAGAGGAGTGATCAGATTGATTTAGTACAATAGGGAAGTTTTTGAAACTTTCTACAAATGACATCGGAGCAGGACAAGATTTTTTCTTTTTTGAAAATTCTAACAGTTGAAACGAGTTTTGGGGCCAGGTCTCTCTTTTGAAATAAAGTTTTGCCTTTCAGCATAATTGAGAGTTCCCTTTAAGGCCCAGATTTACCCACAGTGAAGACAAAGCAGATTGTCAGACACAAAAACATACTTACTGTGAGGATTAAAGGGAGGAGTGATATTCAAACTTCCTATCCTTCTTATTGAAAATTACTCTGAATGTTGCGTTGTACACAAATTTAGAGGATTTTGTCCACTTAAGAGATTTTTCAAGCTCGTCTTTAAGTTTGGCAATATCCTTTTATAATCTGTTTTGCGTTTCCAAGACAACCAAATTTCTCAGAGTTTTTCAATTTTTCTCAATTTCACTCGTAAACCATTTGACATTCCTTTAGTTCAGCTTTCAGTTATCTATTCACTGTTTTTTAATATCAGTGTTAGCAGGCTTAGAGAACACCATTTTGACATTCTCTCCTCCAGTTTACAACTTTGTTTTCAGTTTAAACTATCAAGTTCCGCATCATGAGTCCTTTCAGAGATAAACTCATTACAGAATCAACCATATTTTGCCATTGTTCTCAATTTGTTAAGAGATATTAATTGTTTCAGATCATTTTTCATAGCAAGAAGAGTTACTTGTCATCCTATTCTTCATTTTCTGTATGAGCATGAGAGCAACATTTCATTGAAAATGGTTCCTCTGCATGTCCAGCCACCATAGGACAATCATTTGGCTCATCAGATCTTCTGAATCACTTGAAGAATCACCCCACGCATCAAAGAGCCTTTTTACCACATTAGTCAGCAACAACTTTTTGATCACTCTTACGAGTACCAGGTCCCCTTCTCTCTCGTTTCATGCTTGGTTTTGATGTTCCTTTTTTTCATTCTGAGCAGGAGGACACTCTCTAATAAGTGTCAAGGCTTTTCCACACTTTGTAGCATGTATCATTTGAGTAGCATTTCGAAAGGACCATTTGTTACTCTTTTAAAACCTTTGTTCTTTCTCACAATTTTTTGAAATCTGTTGATGGATATGTCATATCATCATCACGGAAGCTTAGTCTGATTGTACTTATCATCAATGACTTATCCTTTTGACTTCCTTCTGTGATGAATCGTGCAGTTCGATTCATCTCATGTGTCTTTAGATTTCCAATGAGAGCTACAAATAAGTCAGCACCTTCAAAATCTTGGCTTCTGTGATGGCATCAATCTTTGCTTCACAGGATTTGGAAGATTCGAAGTACTTTATGACTTGTTTGCTCATTTATAGGTCTCACCAGACTTCCTCAGCTCATTTGTAATGGAAGACATTTTGTGAACATTGTCATGAATTGGTTCCTCTTCATTCATGTTAAAGGTTTTCATAGGGTGAAGTTAAGCCATTATCAATCTTTGGATTCTGGACTTGTTCAGTTCCTTCATGAGCAGTCTTTAAAACAGTCCCCAAATTTCCTTAGCAGGGACTCACAAGCTGAAACCCTGATGTTTTGAACTCCTAGGTCCTATTCCCACAGGACAAGAAGATGTTTTTTCCTGTAGCCCTTTTCTATCTTTTCTGTCAGCTTCATCGTATTTCTGTCTGGGCTTTGGAACAAGACTGATTTTTCTTCCATCATTTTCTTCATCATTGGAATAAATGGTCCATCCAGTACGGTTATCCAATAACTCACTATCTTCAGCATGAGAAAATCATGCATTCTAATATTTCCACCAACTGAGAAATGTTCATTGACACGGGGAGGTCTGTTGAAGACTGACATTCTCTAGATAAGTTGGAGATCCAGTCAGAACAAATATCACTTCCTTGGTGTTAACCAAATAGAGAGTGCTGCTTGATACCACTTGATAGAATATGATGCCTTCACTGTAACAGAAAACAACGGACAGGTCCCTACTACACTAATGAGTATAAAACAGACAGGTAAATGCAAGTAAATCAAACACAACGATTTTACGTGGAAACCTATTGCTTAAGGGAGTAAACCACGGACCTGTCTTCACAGGTTTTCAATCATTTTCACTAATCTTTTCAAAAGCAAAAGAAAACCCGATTACAATAAATGTGAGAAGAAGGTATAAGTTTTTAAAATCTCACGTTCAAGCAATAGTCTCTATTGCTTGACAAGGCCTAAGAGACACCAAATCTACCACTAAGCATCCCACTTGGACAACTTAGAATTTTAACTATTACCCACTGATTCCTTTATAGTTCAGGAATAGTTTACAATGGAAGAACAAGGCATATATTCTAAACAGCTTACACTAAAAGCTCCAGAGATTTTTGTTGTTCTTAGAATAATTCTGCATTGCGTTTGAAGCAGCCTTTGCAAATGTTCTTGAAAAGTTATTGTGAAGTTGCAAAAACTCACTATGATTTCTAAGAAAGTGCCTCATTATATGCAAGTCACTTTCTTAAACTCTTTGATATGGTTGGAGAGTCTCACTGTTCTGACCCATCGGGAAGAGTGCACCTTACTTCGTTGTACCGTCTCCAGGCGGGCAGTCAACGAAGCTGTACATTGGAGCCTGGTTTTTAAAAAAAACTTGACAGTCCCTGGGTTTGTTTCATCTTCAACCTAAAGTAAGAAACTGGTACCTGTGCCAACGGTCCCTAAGTTTGTCAAATCATCAAAACTGCAAATAACAGTTTGAGTGTTAAGATGGAGGGAACGTCAGAGCAATGCTAAAATTATTTTCATGGAATATATATATAAATCACAAGTTAATCATGAAATAAGTTATTAATATTTGACTCGCGGTATTTATGTTAAGACAAATTCTGGATAGGAGCTATCTAGCGCTGCGATCCAATAGCTTTGATCCATGCTTTAATTTGTATTTGTATTTAAAAAATCTACTGAATTTACATTAATTATTAATTAGAACTCGATAATTTCAAAAGATTGAAATTTAAACTCGTAAGTTTTTTAAAGTTTTAATTCTAACTTTTTCATTTACATCATCTGTATTATATCAGAAACAAATCTAAATATAAACTTAATATATGTATCTTTTTAAGGGTAGAAATATTTAATATCCAAGTATGTCTTGGACAAGGCCCTTACTCTCCAATACTTGAAGTTCGAAATACTCTTGTCAAGAGCGAAAATTTCAATTCGCACATAAAATAAATGTGGATGGCGCCATTGTGTCGCGAAAAAGGGGCATAGCTCCCGGAGTGGCTTAAGCATCCGGGCGGAAGACACGACTAATTGACGTCAGTCGACTCTTTGGAGTTTAAGAAGGTTTAAATAAGGGTCTGTAGATCGCACATGTTCCACATAAAATTTTTCTATTGTATTCAAAGCTCCTCGGCTCACTTGCCCAATTCTTTTTCCAGAAAGCTATACGTCTCTAAAATTTGTGACATGAATATACAAAGTCACAGATTCAGCGAACAACCCAATTAAATTATACCAATTGATTTACCTACTCCTTTAAGCTGTCATGCTTGATATACAATCAAAAAAGTAATTTTACGACTAGACCATCGTTTAGAACAATTATAGACGTTGTTTTGCGTTACTTTTGTGTCTTGCTGCGAAGATAGATCCCAGGCAATACATCAAATGAAGACAGAGAAAATTGTGAGAGGAGAAATTGTAGCATTAATTTTACTGCTCGCATTTGTTTAAATTTTGGAGGCTTTTGTTTAGTTTAAATGTGATTCAACTCTAGTGCACATTTGTTTTAATTGGGTATATCTCTAAGTGAGTAGTGGCTAAACCAAAGTAAAATGATAACTCTGTGAGTAAAACTTTGTTTGCATCACAATTTGGCGTGAGAACTCTGGAGCTACTGATGCATCTTGAACAAGGGTATGTGATCCGTGCCAATTATGCCATTCTTCATAATTGTAGGAAAAAATGAATGAGAAGCGTACATATGCGCACCTGGCATGTCCTAAATGGATAATGCATATCTAAAGATTATACATAGCTCTGAAAGATATATTATAGGACGAAGACTGCGTGATAGCAGCTAGGTTATTCTCTTTTTGATGTTGTGGTCTTTACGAACTGATGACTATAATGAAGAAACGTAGAGGGAATATGTAGTAAAATGTTCAACTGCTCCTGGTTTGTACTGTATTGACTGTTTTGGAGCTTTTAACTATTGAGCTTTTCCAACACAAAAAGTTTTAGCAACCAATTTTTTTTTATACTTGTATAAATACCAAATTAAACACTCATATATGAACTCAATTAAATGTAAAAAAAAATCAATTTAGCCTACTTCTTATTATGATAGAGGGCATCACATGCGACCTCAAAGAATCTAATTTAGTCAAATTTCGTGCAAATTTTTGTGTTTCTTTCAATAAATTTTTACATAATATGTATCCAAAAGTAAATTATTCAGTCAGAGGAACGTTTTGGGCTTACTTGAAGAAAAATCTTGACATAAAAATGATTTTAAAAAATATTTTGGTCTCCATCCATAATAGCATTAAAGACAAAATATTTGAAAACTTCAGGCTTATATGGTATTCATTTTATTTACTAAGAAGAATAACACTCATCATAAAAAAAATAATTGGTGAAAGCTTTCGGAAAAAAAAAGTGAAATATACTAAGTTGGTAGAGCCCGTTGGAGCACACTCGTTGTTCAAGAAATGAACAATATAATTAGACAATGAAATGAAGTGAAAAGAGATCAACGTATGGGTTGTGGTTTACTAGTGGAACTGTTTTATTGTTAATTAAAGGTTTTAGAGTTTGAATTTTGGGTGTGAAGAAAATTTATCAGGAGTATCATTCTCAAATAAATCTTGTAATACACAATTTAAATTTAATCAAAATTCTAATATATATTCCAAATACTTGGTAAAAAAAATAGAAAATAAATGAATTGAAAAGAGAAGCTTTAAGATTTGGTTGACTACTTAATTCTAAATCGTCTTGGAGCCATAATGTGCTATTCGGTTCTTCCGTTCATATTAATCATTACATTGATTATATTGGAAAAATTTATGTTCTCAAAGTCTAACCAGAGTAAATTAAAAATAGTAGTACTCCCTTTTTTCCTATTTATTTGTCTATTTTTATAGTGATATACTTACTAAGAAATTAATTAGTGACATAGTGAATCTATCATTTACTCCTATTAATTATGAAATGGATGAAAAGTTTTATATTTTTCAAATAATTAATTATTTAATTGAGGGTAAAATAGATTAAAAAAATTATTTTTTCTTGATTGTCAAAATGAACAAGTAATTAGGGATAACTATAAAAGGAAAAGTGAACCAGTAATTAGATACATATTAATATCATTTATACATTGATTTTATAAAATAACGAATATTAAGGAATATAGGTTTTTGGTAAGCACGATATATAAATAGAAACGGAGAAAGTAATATTATTAAACCCAAAAAGAGACAGAAATAAAGTAATCTTGGAGCTTATTTTACTCTATTTATCCCTAATTACTTATCCACTTTTAAATTAATACAACTATTAAGAAAACAATGATTGATATATTGAGTTTATCATTCTATCCTATTAATAATTAAAAGTAGATGAATCAAAAATTTTAAGATTTAAAAATGTTTTACCTTTTTCAAAGTAATTAATCGAGGATATAATAGGTAAAAATAAATTATCCATTCTTAATTTGTCAAAATAGATAAATAATTAGAGACAGCTAAAGAAAAAACAGGAAAGTAATATATGCTCTTCACTTTAGATTTTCTAAGTACTGTCTATTATTTTCATTATTATTTATTAAAAATAAAAGAGTTTTAGAAGATTGAAAACAATGGTGTTGATGATCTTTTTGAGATAATAAAATGAAATAAACTAGAATACTAAATTACAATATTACATGTTTACTAGTTTTTATATATATGCTACGCCCATGGAGAAGTCATGCATGTAGTGTAGGGTATCATTAGGTCAATGAGTGACAAGTAACTTGAAATCGGCATGCACTAGATTGCACCAAATCATAAATTAAAGATGATGATTGACACACATATATATATAGGTTGCACGAATGGGTTGTTTTTGAATCTAAATGATAAAAATATAAAATGAATGTGCATGGCGTCCCTTGATGTAGAAGGGGAACAAGTTCCAAGACCTACGGCAACTAACTCTTGTTCACGATCATCAAAGTATGTGGTGTAGTGGATGAAACTGTTTCTTCTTTAATTATTAGAGCTGTCGATTTTTAGTTTTGAATATGATTTTTTTTCTTTTGAATAGAAAGAGAAATCTCCAAATGAGATCTGTCCGACATGAATCTGAACAAATTCAACTTCAATACGAATATCAAACTATAGAGAGAAAAAATCCTCCTACCTAGGAATGGCAATATCCATATCTCACCCTCGATCTTCCGATGAGTTTCCCTACTTCCTACGTCGCAACCCACAATTAGCAATGTTTGATTATACGTATATAGTGTTTTTTTTTCTTCAAAATGTCTGACGCAAGTCATATAGACATTATTAAGTTATAAATCATTTCATTAACTAAATTAGTTACTAACATTATAGATTAAATTATTTTGAATAGAACATACGCACTCCTTTTCAACACATGATAAAAATGAAACAAAAATGAAGAAAAGAAACACTAAAGGGAAACATGGAGATTCCAATTAATTCTAAACTAATTTTTAGTGAGTCAAGTTATAGATTCATGACGAATTTTGTTGGTCCTAAAAAAATAAATTAATTCTATTGATTAATTGACACATGAATAAAGGCACATTTCTTTACCTTTTTATCATCTCTCTTATTTACCTTTCTTTTCTTTTATTTTTTTATTTTCTTACTTCTAATAAATATTTCTTAATTCATTTTCTTAAATGTTTGATCCTATTGAATAAAAGGAATTAATAAATATTTCTTTTATCCACAATAACTAAAAAAAAAATTCGGACGGAGAATTTAAAAATAACTAATATCATGCAATATTTTTTTAAATAATATGATATGAATAAAATAGAATAAAAAATAACGCCTATAAAATATAAAGTTAAAAACAGAATTTTTAAAAAAAATGAAAAACTAAATTTGAATTAATTTATTTTTTTAGGTGCTAGTAATTGAAACACTAAATATTTTTTAGTTAATTTGATATTATTAAAAAAAATATTGCATGATATTAGTATTTTAAATACTCCGTCTTAAAAAAAAATTTTCGTTATTGTGATAAAATGAATATTTATTAATTCTTTTATTCAATATATCAACAATTTAAGAAAATGAAGTTAAGAAATATTTATTAGAAGTAAGAAAATAAAAATTAAAAGAAAAGAAAGGTAAGTAAGAAAAATAGTAAAAAAAAAAAAAATGTATCTTTATCCATGTGTCAATTAATGGAGGGTCACCCAACTATTGTTGGTTGGACCTCTCCCATTGTAATTTTTTCCTTTCAAGATGACTAAATCAAGTGTTCAAATATATTCCCAAATGGTGCATGACAAGTTATTTTACCTATATATAAAATTTTGTCCACGTGATAGTCGACTCGTTAATTTTTATAAATATTTGTTACTAGTTCAGATACAACTCTAATAAATAATACTTACTGTTAATTCTTTCAAAGCCTTTGGATGTTGATAAGAAATTTAATAGCCAAAGTTATAGCTAGAGAGGTTGTCTCAAAGCTAGCAAAGAGCAACACAAACATCAAATCCAAAGCTATTGCCTCAGTGAGAATTGTGTCTTTACTTTGAAGTTCTTCTAATACATAATCAAAACATAATTCACTACTTTGTTCCGTTCTTGGTTTGTAATTCCTTTCCTCTAACATGTCTGAGTCATCTTCCTTTCTTCTGTTTCTTCCCTAATGAACACCTTCTAGAGTTAGTCAAATCACGACTCATATAAATTTAGTCAAACATCATTATAACAGTACTATTTATTCTATATTTTTGAATACTACAACAAAATACTGTTACAGAAAATATATAATCTAACATATTATAAAGAATTGTTTCTAAAAAAAAAATTAATCATTATAGTGAAATGGTCTTCTAGAAGATGGTAAAATATGCAATCCGACTTTTGCCCTTCATCCCTTTTTTGGATGTGCATAAAATAGAACATTAACTTGTATAAAGTTGACAGAATATGACCACGCTGTCCTACATGTCATTTTTTTTGTTCTAACGTGTTTCCTACGTGTATTTTATCATTTGGATAGTTAAAATGTCCTATTGGGGCATTTATAAAGTTGGGAAGTCAAATTAAAATTTGAAGTCAAATTTAGGTTCCAATATATGTATTATGCCAAAATAGGAAGTATTGTTATAAGGTTGTAAATAATAATAGTGTCATATAAACTGAAATAGATGGTTCAATATTTCTTGTTATAATAAAGTTTGGTTTGCTTTTTATTAATTACGATAAGTAACTTAATTGACAAGAGGAAGTTGCTCGGGTGGTAAGTATCCTTCATTTTTAGTCTTAAGATTATGAATTCGAGTTACCAAGAAAGCAAAAAGATAGAAGCTCCCAGTGTATTCTCACGAATACAATCCCTATAATTCATCTTCCTAAAACTCGGATTTGCTTCTGATAGAATGTGATAGATTCATTATTTCGTTTTGATGATAGACAAAAAGCGCAAAGAACAGTAAATAAATCTATGCCAAGCGAAAGAAGTCCAAGATCAAGTGAATAGAGTTATTTGTCAAAGTCAAAATAATATCTTAAGGTACCACGTCAATATAAATAAGGAAAAACCGTAATATATTATTTAAGGAGGAAACGTTGTGTATAATAGAGGATTCTAATAATCCTTGTTTAACATACTGTCTTACCTTATTAGCAGATTGTTACAAGGCAACCACTATAATCAGAGTACCTACGGCAGAGAATTCCCCAACGACTTCAACGCAAGAACAGGGCAATTAGTCAATCAACTGAAGGCTTCAAAGTTGATAGGATTGCGTACGGTCTAGAGCATTCTTGAGTATAAGGTTTTTTACGGTAAACTATTTGTTGCTTTTTTTGTTCTTAATTGTAATTATTTGACCGGTTATTACAAGGGGTGGGTTCGCTCTTTTTTAGGTGTTGAGTCTTAGTAATAGTTGTAACCAAAGTTGGTTTGGCCTTTTGGGAGAGATCGATTGGAGTCAACGAGGGAGTCGTAGAATAGACTTTTTGATTATTGAGTTGTAATCACAAAATCGTTTAGTTTGGAATTAATAAAAAAGAAAAGGTTTTTCCTTCCTTGAGTGAGGAAGGTTTTAATTCCATAGTTGTTTGTGGATCTATTCTATCTGTACTGAAAGCAACTTACACGCAACCTGGTTCTTGTTCGGGGGTAAGGTTTCGTTCAATTGGTATCAGGCAGGTTCTTTTCAGTAAAAGTGCACAATCACACCTTAGAAAAGATTAAAGGTGCAAGCACCACCTACCCCACAAGAACGGAGCTTCACAAACCCGACCACCATTTTTAATGGGCAAATAATGGTATGGGTGGAAAAATCGTGAGGATTGACCATCTTATTGGTGAAACCCTGATCTGTGGGGAGTAATTCAGATGGCCCAACCTACCTATAGATTAAAACAGCAACTTCTGGATCACCAAAATCCAAAGGAAGAAAGGAATGGATGCTGAAGACAAGCTTTCAGTCAAAACAATGCCCAACGCCCAGCAATCGCCTGATAGTGTGCATAGGACCATACGATACAATCGATTTTCGTCATGTCAGAGATGCCACAGCAGAGGGTGGCACAACTGCAGACAGCTCCTGAAGGAACACAACAAGTCCAGAAGTCTAGTTTGAAATAACTTGACAGGCATTAGCTTTCAGGATGGCATAAGTAGAGAACTATTCAAATAGCCCACCAGTTCACCTCCATCATACAATGAAATGTCTCTTTAGAGAGATGGTGCCGAATGGAAAAGCAGTAAGAACTCTGAGTGTCCTTCCTGAAACCTGGGAAAGCACAGTCGAGTCCGATATCACTGAAGCCGCGCGACCTAGACTCACTGGGAATGGATGCGTTAATTGTAATCTCTTACTTACGAACTTTAAGAAAAGGCCACCAAGACAAGGGAAATTAGGGGAGTAAGAAATGAAGGAAAGGAAACCTTTTCAAGGCTACTTAAATCAGATGATTTTGAAGATGAAAACATTGCCCTCAGAACCAAAAAAAGGTTTACCAGAGCTGCTAAAGAAGGGCAACCGTTCAAAAGAAAGCTTTTCAAAAACAATCTTAAAACCACTAAATACCAGGTTTGTCATAAGTGTTGGAGTGTCCAATCATTCATTCATCAAATTCCTGATCTGTCCACTCTGGTGCCTGTAGACAAAAAAGGAAGTGTAAACTATTAGAAAGTGAAAGATATCAAAAAGGATAAGTATGTCCCCTCAAATAACATGACAATTCAAGAGGGGCAGACATGTCAATGACGAGGGCGTTTGCAGCATGGGGGATTCATCTGAATGAAGATTGTAGGCCGATGAATAGAAAACAGCTCTTCTTTCACTAGAACAAGAAGATCATTATGACTTCTTTCCCTTGTAAAAGCATGGAAACAAGGAAGAAGGGAAACTTGCAGAGCACAGGGAGACTATACTAGCACTTATGGCCGGATTCAGATTCTGAAAAAGACTAAGAAGAATAAGAGCTTAAATGAGAAGTGTTAGTCTTCATAACTTCAAGACAATCTAGGTTCATAACTCAAAAGGAGAGCTGAGAATCTTTTACTCTACCTCTCATTGAGTGACTATAAAATCAACCTCAAAGGTAGACTGAATACATGGAAGACTATGCATCACAAGAGAATAGAACCAGATTCTTGACAAGCAGAATCTTCATATCTTTTATCCAAGAATACCAACTAAGGTTAAAAATCTCTAACTTGTCATTAAAAAGAATGAACACTCTCCAAAGAGCTGTCTTTGTGACGAAAACTGAAGCGAAAATGGAAGTGATATGACCAGGTCCTCCATAAGACTGCTTGACAATATTCACAAGACAATCGCATCATTTGAGAAACATGGGTGATCAGTTTGGATCGAACACCTCTCTCAAGAACAAATCCCACCTAGACTGTTTATGCTGCACTTGGACTGTAGAACATAAAAGTCATGATTGTCAAAAAAAACCAAACTGACCCATAACAAAACTTGAATCCTTGGAAACTGTCAATCATGATAAACCCAATGAGTGGCAAAAACAAACTCCTTATAAAAACAATAAGTCTCTTCCGAGATGGGCATAAGAAGATCTTATTCACACCATTCACTAACCTAAATCAAAGGTGGTTGGGTCCAAATCTAAATCCAACGATAAATGGCAGGATGCATGAAGAGGAGCAGCAACAATGGTACTTGGATTTGCCATCTCAGAACACATGACTGGAGATAAACTAAGCTTCCTCTCACTCAGAACATTAAATGATGAATGTTTGCCTTTGGAATATGGTAAAAGTGTAGAATTCAAGGAATGGGGAAAGCTTGGAACATGGACCACTCAGGCAATTGAGAATGTAATATTATGTAAATGGTCTATTACACATATTCTGTTGAGTGACTATCGCAATATGTGATCAAGAAACAAACGTCTCTTTACAGACAAAGATGCGAGACTACAAACCAGTGACTGAAACCTGGTTCCAAACTTCTACAGAAAGAGACACAAGAATGTATCAAAGTCCATACTGTTGACTCAATGAAATAATCTAAATGTCTGATTGCAGTCTCAGATTGCTCCATGCTATGCAACAAAGAATGGACGACATTACATAACAACTATCATAAACAAACTCATATCTAAGACCTGGGAGGTGGACTGCCAACCAAAATTTCAAGACAAACCAAGTATTTGAACCTTCATTCAATGGAAACATGTTTATGGTCATCCTGCAAACCAAAAGTTTACAGTAGTAACCACTAGAGTCTCTCTAATTGCTTCACATGATTTTGTGTGGACCAATGCGTGTGCAAAGCCTGAGGTGGAAAGAAGATATGTGTTTTGTAATAGTTATGACTACTCATATTCACTTGGACATTGTTTCTTGCAACAAAGGAGGGGGGGGGGGGGGCTAGACATTCACTTTTTCGAGAGCGTTTGCAAAGCTGGTTTCAAAGAAATTCAATCAACAAAGAATAATTAGCACAATCTTGATCATGGACTGTATTTTGAGAAACATCACAATTTCTACATTTGTACTAGCATGGATTGACATAACTTCCTCAGCACCTAGAACACCACAACAAAATGGTGTTTGTTTTGGAGGAAAATAGAACAATTTCAGATATTGCAATAAAACATAACATAAGAACACTTAATGCTCAAAGTCAAAACTCCACAATATTGGGTGGCTGAAGCAGTAATACAATAGGGGTTATCTAATAAATAGATTAGATCAATCGTGTTTAAACAAAACACCATATGAAGCTACAAAAGGACGAAAACCACATCTAGCACATTCTTAGGGCCGTTGGATGCTATTTTTATACCCCAAAATACAAAGACAATGGGAATTCGATGCCAAGATGATGAAGGATCTTCTAGGTACTCATCACAAGCAGGCCTACAGGTACTGCATAAAAGAACAAATCGTGTAAAGAAAGTGTCCCCAGGTTTTCTTTAATGACATACTAGTGAAGGTGGAAGGAGATTCAAGATACAAGATGAGGGAACCTGCTCCAAGCCGTCCAGATCCGAAAACACGAGGAAAAGAACCCATAACCATCTGACAAACATTTGAAAACGGTGAATAAGTTCCTGCGAATGAACCTGGTCACTTGTCACCCTCAAGAACTAGTAAGTATCCTACTCATATTGGAAACATCAAGGCTCTCACTCTTGAAATCTTCTCACGCTCTTAACTCGCGAGTATCTACAAGATCAACTTCCGTAGTTATGTGTGCATTCTCTGCCTATTTGGTTCCCTAATTGATCTAAAGAAATAACAAAGAAGCATTGCTAGACCCTGAATGGATTGGTGCTATGCAAGAGAACTCAACCGAATTTGTAAAGAAAGCAGAGGGTGACCCGTCCAAGCCCCAAACAGACCAATAATAGGAACTAGGTGGTGTGTTTATAAACAATCTCGATGAGCAAGGTCCAATAGTGCCACAAAGCTAGTGCTAGTTTTGTACAGGATACAGCAGAAGAAGTTATAGACTATTGAACACCTTCTCACCAGTAGCAAGAATTGAGGCAAATTAGAATACTAGTTTGCATATGCTGCTCACATGAGTTTTAAACTCTACGCAATGGATGTCAAAGTGCCTTTTTTTAAATGGTACCTACAAGAAGAAGTGTAATGTAAACACCTCCAGTTTCGAAAACACCAGCTATCCCGATCATGTAGACAAACTGGAACAAAGCACTTTATGGTTAAACAAGCACCTAGAGACATGGTAAATGACCGATTTCTAACCTTCCTCCTGCACACATGGATATATATACAAGAGGACAGATTGACAATACAAACGTTTCTTCTTCGAAAACAAAGTAAGAGTTTGTTCTAGTAAGTTATGTATAGACATTATATATTTGAGAGGAACAATACATCACGAACCGAAAGTAGAATTTGCTCAACTGATGGATAGTGAATTTGAGATGGAGTGAATGATGTAGCATTGTGAACTTCTCTTGGACTCAACATTAAGCAAACTCCAGATGGAACATCAATGCATCACAAAAGTCATCCAAGGAATTACGAAAGTTGATACTGAGTAAGCGAAGACTAATCTACCCCCATTGGGACAACAACAAAGCCTCGCTAAAAATGAATCACGGTTTCCACCAGTCACATGCCACAGTATATAGAGTATAGATTGGAATCACTCCTATATCTCACTGCCATCAACCTGATAATAGTTTTAGTTGTTTGGTCTTATGCGCAATATTTCACAGTCCGTGTCCAATGAATCACATCTAAAAGCTGTCAAGAAGAATCTGATATATTTGAAAGGTACAATACACCTGTTTCTAGGTTCAAACTGTTATTGCTTTTGATCTAAGGGGATTTGCTGGACACGCTGATTATGCAGGACACATTGTTGAAGAAAAGTACCTCTGGGATGGCACACTTCTAGACCATGTCTGATAGCCTGGGCAACAGAAATACAAAATTCCGTGCTCTATCACTACTCAGAGGCTGAGGTAGTTGCCAGCTGCTTTCTTGTTGTTCCAACTCTTTTATAAAACGAGCAGCTCAAGACTTTGGTCGAGAACAGGGGTATTTCTATTCTATGTGAGAACACAAGTCTATACACATGGGCCAAAAACCCCGTTTTCCAACAACACAAGCGCACCCAAACACATAGATTTAGACAAATCACTTTCCTTTCTTCGTGATATGTTGAAAAAGGAACATAATTATGGAGTTCTGCGAAACTGATATCAATTTGGCGGACATCTTCTTCACCAGGCACTAGAGAGAGTTTATTCAAAAATAGACTTGGAGTTAGGCTGCTCTTCCTTGGAATTGAACCATTCCCAAACCAAGTTCTACTGAGCATAAACCAGTTCTGTCAGATGGTTTCACTATCTTTATCACAAAAAAAAAAAAAAAAATTATATTAAAAAAAAAAAAAAAAAAAATTATATGAAAAAAAAAAAAAAAATTAAATTTAAAAAAAACATATAAAACAAACAAAACAAAAAAAAGTGGGGAAAATTCAATTTCGTCCTCTCTCGCTCCCTGCCCCCCCTGACAAGCAGTGCACCGTCCGGTGCACGTCCCCTCGATGTCCATCCCCCCAGTCATTACCCCAAACCCTTGATTACCGCACTAAACCACTCCCATAGAAGCACTCTCTCTGACTAGAAACCAACCGCCCCCTCTCTCTCATCTTCATTCTTAAGTAAAACCAAAAGACACAATCCTTCCATAACCATGACTATCTGCTTGTTTCTACTCCGATTACGACATCTCGTCCTATGTGCATTCTTTTCATGGGGAAGAAAAACCAAGTTGTTGATGGTGTGCCCAATCTTGGGAAATAAACCCAATTCCCACCCACATCGTCCAATCACCACCACCAACCAACTCCATCATCACCACCCAAAAGCTTCCATCACCACCACCAAAAACTCCATCCCACCACCAAAATCACTTTCCACCACACACGTAAACCACCGTCATCATCACCAGTTAAAGGTGCCATCTCACCTGTCGTCACTCTGACTTCCCTCACCGACCCATCATCGAATCTCCCTTTCCCCTATCACCTAATCCAAGAAACCCATCGTCGACCTGTCCACGACCCCTACTCTCTACCACCCAACATCTCCCACACCACGGTCCCAACCATCCCCCTCCTTCACCATCTCACCCAAACACTCCTCCAAACCCCACCCTCTAAATCCATGACATATTCCTTTTGGTTCCCCTTCGACACCCTACAAAACCCGGCGGCTAAGCAAGCATATCGCGCCGTCAAACCGGCTCGTCCACACACATAGCCAGTCCAAGGAGTGGCTCATTCGGTCAAGCCGCTGCGTTATACAACATCCGGTGTTAAGCGGTCGACGTTGGGTAAGTCCTCCTGTTCACGCATCCGTCCTCCCCAATGGATCTTGCTTCTGACACGATGTCATTTCTTAGGGAAAAATTCTGCAACCCCTCATCCAAACAAAATCTGCGAAAGAATGCAGATAAATTTCTAAAAGTGGAAGGAAAAAGTACTCCAAACCAAATCAGTGCTTAGAGGGTAGAAAGAACATTTCATCCTGTATATAATGTCACTGGACTTTAGTGAAGCAGGTTTTGATGAAAACTCCTAAGTTTTCAAAGGTGTGAGAGTTTTTCTAGAACCTAGCTCTGATTTATGAAAGAGTGCGATTTCTATACAAATTTTGGTAATCTTATAAGGAAATGTTGTGTCGTCCAAGTGTAAAAGTGTTGACCTTGTGTTTGTGCAACAAAGCTTGGGGACTTTGCATATTAACCATCTGTGTAGTATAATGAGTACACTTGGGGAGTTTTTCCTGATATTCAAGTCTGCCATCTCGATTCTCCCAGGCAGTAGAGTCCATTCCAGGGCTCACCACTGTTGTTAAAGGGAATATGCGATCTTGCATAAGCCTGTCTTTTTTGATATAGTTCCTAGGTGATACTGCCTAGAGGTCACCAACGTTCACATTGCCCCTCCAACGATACATGGACTTATTATGCACCTGAGTGCCAAGAACGATTGATTGGCCTACATTGATTATTAAACATTTGCTAGAATTGTAGATCCTCAGTTAGGGCTCGCCATCAGTTAGCCTTGCGCAACCTATTTGACTAGGGTGTTTGATGCTTTTGAAGTACCACTTTGGGGAAGGCCGGATCTTAACGTCGTGCATACAGGTCACGTCAAACTCCTTGCTCGTGGTATTCCTATGTGAGTCAAGCAGGCTTTGCAACACAGGCGCCCGTCGCCACTTCCATCTGGGGCCCTGTGGCGCAGTTTATTTATGGAGCGTAAAGTAAGCTGAAAAAAGAACGCCTCTCTGAATCAACCATCCAGAAGTTCCGTGCCTGACTCGATTCCTCAAATGCCTGAGAAGTATCAGGTTGAAGGACAGTTGGTGCATCAGCAACTTGCTAACAATGCCGAGTTGACAGAGTCTTTTGGATATGCTGGCTTCAGCTCAACTAAGCCTGTCAGCCCCCACAGTGAAAGCTATTGGCCTCAACCTGGTCTTTAGCTGTTTTTCACTCCGTATTGTTTTCCTTGTTTTGTTGCCAGAATTTCCATTGCTCACCTCGGCCTGGGTCGTAGTTTGTGGCATGATATTGATGAAGTGTGATCATTGAGTATGTGATTACCTCGCTTAGGTCTTTTTGATTCGTCAAAAATTTGGAGAGATATTTTTAAGTGTGATATTGATTAGTTTGATGGTTGATTCTAGCCGCTGCTTATTCTTTCTGATTCGTCTAAGGGGGAAGAGTTTAAATTTGCAATTATTTTGCGCATGCATCACACTACATTTTGTTCTTCATCAAAAAGGGGGAATATGATAGAATGTGATAGATTCATTATTTCGTTTTGATATAGACCAAGCTGCCAAAGAACATATAAAATAAGTAGCAGCGAAAGAAGTCCAAGATCACGTGAAATAGAGTTTTTGTCAAAGTCTCAAATCATATATTCCAGGTACAAGTCATATAAATCATGAACCGTTAAATATATTATTTAAGATAAGGAAAGTTTGGGGTATGATAAGGATTCTAATAATCCTTGTTTTTTAAACATAACTTTTTACCTTATTTACAGGGATTGTTACAAGGCAACACTATATAGAGTACTAGGCAGAGAATGCCCCAACGTACTTCACCAAGAAACAAGGGGCCATTATTCATCAACTGAAGTCTTCAAGATTGCGTAGTGACTTGCTAGCTACGGGCAAAACATCTTAGTTAAAGGTTGTTATCGTTTAGAACTATTGTCTTGTTTTTGTTCTTAAGTTTAATTTACAGTTTATTGTACAAAAGGTTGGGTTTGGCTTCTTGTATGGGGTTGGTCGTTATAAGAGTTTGTAACAAAATGTGGGTTTGGGCCTTTTGGAGAGATCGGATTGTCGTCACCGAGGGAGTATAGAGATAACCTTTTTGAATTTTGAGTTGTAATCACAAATCTTATAGTTTGAAATGTAATAAAACGCGGGTTTTTTCCTTCCTTGAGTGAGGAAGTTGTTATTCAAGAGAGTGTTGTGTATCTATGTCTGTCCTTTCTGAAAAGCAACTCCACGAACCTGGTTCGGTGTTCTGGGGTAAGGTTTCTTCATGTTGGATGATTGAAAGTCAATGATCAATTAAGGTGAAGAATAAACAATAAGCAAATATTTTCTTTTTGTTTTCTACACGAAGAACATAAGTTATGGATAGCATAAAATACTCGGAAAAGCTTGAAAACTTAAAATGTAATTACATGTTGTCTCCTATTGCAAACATGTATGAACACGAATAAATCAAAGATAGTACTTATTTATGTTATATTTATTATTTTGTGTCATTCTAGACAATTAATCCCAGGAAGCATTCACTATGCCACTTAAACATACGTTTCTCCATAGCTATATTTGATAATTAACAATTTGTAGCTACATGTTTATTTTGAAAGAGAGCGTAGCGAGTCTGGTAGGAGAGATGATAGGGCGGAGATAGAGGGGTGGAAAGAGGGATAAAGTGAATTTATATTTTAGTAGTTTGTTTATTAAATTTTAGATTATACATAGTGTATTTGTTTTATTAGTATTTAGAAGAGATTGGTAGATTGATGAGATAGGCGAGCGGATGGGAGATGAAGGTAGAGAGGACTAGCGAAATCAAGATAGGGGAGGAGGAGAGGCGAGTGAGAGAGGGAATAGAATGTTGAGAGGGGAATAGCATATCGTATATAAGTGGTATATTATACCTATGCTTTGTATATATGACCCTCGAGAATTGAGCGAAATAGGAGAAGACAGCGAGAGATCAAAGAAGTAGGAGAAAGAGCTACAGAGGAGAGGTAGAGAATAGACAGTCGAACGGTCGACAGGAACTGTAATGTATATAGGTTAAATAATTTTACATATTATACATATGTAGTTTGTATATGCGTGGCGATTACCATATACAAAACTGACTATTTATACAAAACTCGAAGTCAGAGGCACCACTCTTAATGTATAATCATTCTTGAGTGAATAATTATATCAAACTTAGTAAGCTAGATGATATTAAGTAGTACAGTTTTCTTGACCGCATAATTTTTTCCCGTGTTTTAAACACTACTGACCACCAGAAGCCTTAAGCATTTTGATATGGTTCGATATCTGAAATTTTTAGTTTTCATATAACCAACAAATTTAACAATTTGGCACGGCCACGCCCATCTAGTCTCAAAATCTTATTATAAATGGTACTTTGTGTACAACAAACAGTTAAGTGTTTTGTACCCAAGTCCAAATAAATTTAATTACAGTTTATTTTCACTAAACAAACACAGTGTGCACAAACGTGGATTCAAAAAAAAATTAGTCACAGGGTAAACCTCTACAATTTACACTATGTTATTGTTCCTTTATCTCACCCATGGATCATTTTTTTGATGTGATGCACTGTGAAAATTACAAATTCTTTTTGTTGCTTCTTTCTCAGTCTCTAGATTTTTATCGCTCGCAAATAGAATCCCCCCCCCCCCCCCGTTTTGATTGCGGAAGAAGGTATGTTACAAATCTCCCCGCTTCCAATTTTTTTTTCAACTTAATATATGCATATGTTTTAATTTTTTTAATACTGAGGGGGGGTGTAGTAGTTCCAATTCCCCACTCCAATTTCTCTGATTCATCAAGTGGTCCAATCTCAAATATATTTGGGTACGTTTGTTAATTTGTCAGTACTTCTATATCTTTACCGATCTCCACTCCATTTACTTCTCGATTTTTGGCTTTAACTTTGTCTCAAAGATGTACAAAAGCTAAAAAAAAAAAGTGTTTCCACTTTCCTCCGCTATATGTTTATCTGATTAAGTTCTTTTCGAGTTCCTTCTGATGGTCCTCTGGCTCTTTGTGATTCTGCCATTAAATTAAGACAACAATTTTAAATGTGTACCTTTAGTTTTCTACGCTTTTGAGACAATTTCTAGACGCGATTTCGCTACCTGTACCTGTACTAACGCTTGATTTGCACATGCTTATTTCTTTAAGGAACTTAATTTTTATAGGCCAGTAGTGCAAAGTATCGAGACCATCCTACAATAAATCTAAATATCAAGTTGGATTGGTTGGCATATAAGTTGTTTGATACTATGTCACAATTGCACTTATTTCGATGTTTTCAGTTGCCATTTTTTCTGTTTTGGGACTGCAACATGACTAGTGGTAGTACAACTCAAAGACATATTGGGAGCATGCATTTAGCTTTTCTTGTGATGTTGGTTCTACTTGTTCAAGATGTGGCTCCTATGTTGTCAATAATCATCTGCCATAACCGCAGTATTAATATATCATTTTCTTATGGAGTGTCTGTTAACTTCTCTCTTGGCAACTATGGAGTTTTGAAATAACAATACTCATTAACATATATTCGTTTTTCATGTTTTGTGAGTTTGTTTGTTCCGCCGCGTTTGTCTTGCATACAGTACAAGACACCGAGTTGCAAGAAAATTGAGGGTATTATTACAAAAAAATCACTGATGATACAAAAACTTGATCAGCTCAAATTGCATTTAAAAGCGAATTTTCAATAAGTGAGGTTTTTCTCATGTAATTCTGAACAGAATATTACTAACACAAAAAGAAGCTTTGATGAAGTTGACTAGATATGTTTTCATATTTTGTGAGAGTAGATTATGACATATATGATTTTAGTCTTCAAACATGTTCTTCAAATATTCTGAAGAAGTCCAAATAGTTTTTTTCCCCCAAAATTAGTACTCATCAAAATTCTTCCGTCTCCTTTACCTTTTCGATATAGATCTTCTTCCATACCAAAAGAAAAAGGTTTATTGTCTCCTACAAAATACTCTACAAATATTATCTCCGACACTTCAATAAACACATAATAACTATTAGAATAGTCGAAAATTCATTTGTCCCTTTTAGATGAAAAAACACTCCTTAAGGAACATTCATTGTTTCCAGGAGTTATGAATCAAAAAGATTTTAGTTTTCTGCTAATTAAGCTTTATAAATGGAGAACTAAAATAGTAATAAAAAATCAGTTTAATATCGGTATATCAACAGCCATTTCAAAGTTGTGCTCTCAAAAAATAATCCGCGAGGTCTAAGCGTCTTTATAGTATGTAGTTGGAGGAGACCGTGGAATTACATTGTCCGTTAGTGTTTTAATTTCCCCGTGATATGGCAGCTGAATCCTAATTTGAAATGTAACTGGTAAGCATATAATTATGTTTTATCAAAAAACGAAGAGTTTATTTGTTTTAAAAAGAGATTTTCCGACTTTTTAGGGGTCGCCACTTAATTTGTTTAGAAAACTTAAGAAAACCTTGTTGTCAAATAACTTGAATAGAACCAAAATGTTTTGAAAACCCACTTTAAAAAGGTCGGGATTCCTATTAACGTCTTAGGAATGTTTTGAACTGCCCTAAGACGTTCCGATAAGGCGGCTTCCGACAACTAACGTAATTTGGCTAATATGCGTTTAAAAATTTGTGAATCTGTTTTGAAGTTTAAACTGCCTAAAATTTTAAATTAGACGAAGCTACGAGTTCAAAATGCTATCTTTTGAAATTTGGTTCAATTTTTAGGGTTTTGTAAAACACTATGACTTTCGACGGGAAGTGGAGTTTTTCGCTAACTCTAAGCTAACGCCAATCAACGAAAGCATATAAATCCAGTAAAGCGGTAGATGAGAGAAAGAGAGCGAGAGAGATTGGTCCCAATTTCGGGTTCTCTGTCCTCCTTGACCAAATGTGGACCCATCTGCTTTGGGTTTTTAACCATTTTCTCTTTTGGGTTTTCCCTCCTTCACCTTCCTAATCTAATGCATACAAAATTAAATGACAAGAAGGTAAAAACGACAGAGGCTTATGCCCAACATAAATACTACATAATGAATCCATTTTGATCTTCTAATCCTCCTTCTTCAATTCTCTTCACTCGTCATTAAATTGGTGCTTGTGAATTTTGATTCCACATTTGTGTTTCGCGGTTGGACTCGATGACGAGGAATTTGGAGACTTCGTGGATCCCTCGACATGCAGGAAAAATTGAGTCGCGAAAGTGGAACATCGAGAGGAATTTTTACATGCAACAAATGGGAAGAAGAAACTTTAGAACAAAATCTATTGAAGTAAAAAAAAACTAAAAGGGGGATATTTAACAATCTATGCCGAGAGATGGAAGGAACATTTGACTTTATCTTATACTAAAAAAAAACAGACATCTCCTAAGGATAACATTTTGCCACCGAATCAACAAGTTTTAGCTTTTAAAATATCAAATCACAACAAATAGCAAGATAATTGAACACTAATAATAGGATGAAGTGGGTCAATGTAAAAACTCATAACAAGTTCAAATGGATAAACTTAACAATGATAACAAAACAACCTCTATATGTTTCCACAGAATGACGCCTAAAACTTAAAGAACCCAATATACACTATAATCAACTCAAACTACCCCAAATCCTCCAAGCACGATGTTTAGAGCATAAGATTTCGCGCGGATTTTTTTTTTTTTTTGGTTTTTTTTTTTTTTTTTTTGTTTTTTTTTTTTTGTGGGGGGGGGGCTTTTTGGGTTTTTTTTTTTTTTTTATTTTTTTTTTTTTTTCTATTCGAACGATTGAAAAGGAAAGATAATAATAATCTTACAAAATTAGCATACTTACATAAGGAGGAAACTTATGGACCTTACTACCGTACAGACGTCTCACTAGAACACAGGCAAGCACGAATATTTTCAACCACACACTAATATTTCAATTTTATAAAGCCCTTCGTCACCTGGACTGAATACAAGGGAGATAACAACATGGACACACAAGACTTCAAAAATATATATATATATATAAAAAGAACCCCAACCATATACAATGTCTAGTGAAACAGGACAGTATAGCCACTAAATGGATAATCCACCGACTCAAACTAACTGATTTTTATCTATTTATATGTAAAATACAAGGAATTTGCAGCCGATGGAAGTCAAAATCACCCATGGAAAAGGATTTCAAGCTTCACGACTGAACCACTATTCTTACAGTAGATTCTAACAATTATAAAGCAAGAATTTAAGACAAAAGGGGAGGCATCAAAAAAAAATGAATACAAACAGCAACACCAAATTGAAAGATAGAATTAATCACTAATTTGCAGGTAACAATGAATCGGAAGCTTTCCAAAATACTAACAAATAAGCAGCTCACACAGATCACTAAAGTAACGGAAGGAACCATTTCGAAAACGAAAGAAAACGAGCAAATAGTATGAAGCAGGCGGGATTACCTTTTCGAAGCAGCGAAACTGGAAGCAGCACCGATCTATGATTCCCCCAATCCCCACCTCACACAAGCTCGGTTTTGCCGACAACAGCCACGGAATCTGGTCGAGAACTTAGACCCAAACACAGAACACTGCCAACTTTCCCGTCTGCCTATCGTTTTCAAAGTATTTGGGGTATTTTCTCAAATTTCTTAGTGTTTTAATGCTAGGTAAAGATGTTTAACTCAAAAGAAAGGTTTCTCCTTAAATAAAATCCTTTCTCTGCTTTACTGCGAAGGCAATTCCAAACCAGAAAATTTTTGACTCCAACAAACCCTTTGCAACGAAACTCAAACCAAAAAAAATTCCAACCCCTTTTTCTGAAGAAGACGAGGTTTAAATAGAGGAAATATTAGGGTTTTGGAGGGAGAGGGTCAAAGGAAAAATGAACTTCAGGCCCATAACAAATTTGAAATTCGAATCGAACCTTATCCAAAGGCTGAAGGAATATCCAATTTGATGCCAAATTCCAACGGAAGGTGATGAAGTGGACGATCCAGATCGATCTCTCCTCCTCGGCAAACGACGTGGCTCAATCCCACGAAGCCAAGGACAATTTTGCATCGTCTTGCGCTGCAGATCGTACGACATCGGCAGAGCTGCAGGAGTCCGTTGTTGCCTCGTTCCTCCACGTGCGATAGAGAGAGGGAGAGAGAGGAGGGCGTTTGGGGGAGGCTTTGCGCGTGAAGGAGGGCTGGGAGGTTTCCTGCGCGTACGTTCTGGGAATTTCGCGTCTGTTATGGGAATTTAGCGTCTATTTTGGGGGTCGCGTGAGGAAAAGGGGAAGAAGGAGGGGGAGTTCGGTCGGGTTGGTTGGATCAAAAGGTAAAGGGCAGGTTTAGAATATTAAAAGGGAATTGGGTTGGGTTTAGGGGGTAATTGGGATGGGCCCTGGAATTTAATATTTGGTGGCCGCGGGGGGATAAGCATTGGCCGGGAATTAACAAATTAAAGAATGGGTAGGAAAGTAAGTGGGCCGGAATGAAAGGGACATAAATTGGCCTGGGGTCGGCTAATGGGTATTTGAGATGGGCCCAACAATGTATTAAATTGGCAATTTAAGTGGTGGGCTTCGCTTTTGTAGAAAAGGCCCAAATCCTGGTCTTTTAAATGAGTTTAAGGGAAAAGGGTATATTTTCTAAATGGCCACCTTTGAGCCAATATAATGATTTTGGTCCAAACCTTAAAATAAAAAATGAATTTGATTGGCTTAATCACGAGCTCTTTTATTTTTAAGTAATTAATGTTTTATAATAATGATTCATATAATCATCATTTTAAACTACATATACTACGTATAAAATAAAATATTTTGAGATGGTTTTGAATAGTCTAAAATACTAATTATAGATATAACTCATGTAAAATATTATATTTCAAAGTTATAAGAAATGACAAAAGTATCCGACGTAACATAAAGTTCATACATTATATTACTAGTTTTCGTCAAAATTTATAAACACTAATTAATTCAATTTAAATGGTTTTGTAATTTTATGAAGCTTGAGATGAATTTATCCCGTGGCTGGTCGAAATTGGGTGTCAACACCTATCCCTCATTTTTACTTGTATTGATACAACAGCAATTCCGAGGACAATGAAATTGACCAACCAATTTTGTACCAACCCCGTCCTCTTTAAGGGAGTATTGCAAAGGGTTTAGGAATTATGGCCGAACCCTTGAAACGGTTTCCTCCTACAATCCAGGCGTATAGAGAATTCAAGGCCAACTTGTATTCAATGAGCTTGATTGAGCGTCACGATTCTGAGAATTCAAAGTTCACCTTGATAACCGAATTACGAAGGTATCAAATCTTGAGAATAAAGTTCAAATAGGATTTGGATACGACCGAGTTTTTCAAAGCGAATGCGCCTCATATCCTTCAACCTTCAGGAATCAGGCTGTTTGTTAGTTCGACACTCGATCGGTTTTTGAAAAGAAAATCTATTATGATAGATAACCTTCGTTCAGGGACAAATGACGAATGAACGAGTATGAAAAGAGGCTTGTAACCTCTTACCATTCATGTGGCGCGCTTCACACCCATAATAAAAGCTTACACCACATATTTTCAAGATCTTGGGCAATTGTCACTCAGATTGGAAACTTGCGTCCGGTAAATCAAACTTTTGGATGCGAACTGACCTGCAACTAATAATACCCAGCATTCTTTGATAAGCGGGTGGGTTCGATTTGCCGCGGAAGTCGCCATCCTCCTGCTCGCATCCCAAGAGTTTTGACTTCCTCTTTGGACTTTGGTCCCCGTGCGCGTCTAAGGAAAAAGTTGCCACTTGTGCGTGCAGTCCTTTTTGATGTCATCCGCCCCTGTGGGTTTTTGGAAATTCATCCTTTTGGATGCTCTCGTACAAAGACTGAGATAAAAACTTTTCAGCTTACAAATGCAAATTAGTATGGGGATACAGTGTCTTTTACATGTCCACCACTTCATTGTTCTCACTCGAATATTCGACGTCGCTCGATGGTCTGACGTACATCCCAGTAAAGGCTTATGAACTTGTTTTTTTTGCCATATATCTTCATGTACTCTCCTTTGATGTTAAAATAATGAATGCTGATTTGATATCGATATTTCGGTCGTTTGTCGTCATCCTTCGACGGCTCTTCTTGATGTTTACTTTTACAAAATAAAAGAATGTAGTTGATGCCGATTGATTTTTAAACATTTAATTTTGGGCTGTCGTGGGGTACACGCTTGTCCTTCTTTATCTGTGTATGTCCTATGCGGCTGGGCATTTAATTATCTTCCCGAATACGTACATTACTTGCGAGATGAAATCTTCTCGCAATGCATAACTTTCAGCGAGGCAATACATCTTCTCGGCGATTGCAAATTTCAACGAGGCATGGATCTTCTCGTGATCATAAATTTTTTTTGGCGGAAGTATAACTCTTCTCGCGATGTCTACATTAGCGAGGTATGAATCTTCTCACGCTTTAATTTTGACGAGTCATGGAATTCGTTCATCTGTAGCGCATAACAATTGACGTCGCGCTGCATTATTTTTCGCAATGCAATGATTTCGCATGCATGATTGTTCAACGAGGCCATGATCTTCTCGTGATCATCATCCCAGCGAGGATGAATCTCTCGCGATGTAAATAAATTTGGACTAGGCCGAAATCTTCTCGTTATGCATAAATTCTCCGCGAGGTATAAGTCTCAGGGGAAGGGGTCGCGTATATAAATTTGACGAGCATGAAATCTTTTTGTCGGCATAATTATGACTCGCGATGCAGATTTTTCCGCTATGCAATGATTTCCGCAATGCAATGATTTTCCCGCAATGCATGATTTTCCGTGATGCATGATTTGTCCGCGATGCATTATTTCCGCAATGTATGATTTTTTTTTTTTTTTTAGTTTATTTTTTTTTTGGGTTGTTGTTTCTGGGTGGGGCCCCTTTTTTTGGGGTTGGTTTTTTTTTTTTTTTTTTTTTTCCCTCCCTCCCTGTCCCCCCCCCCCCCCGTTTTTTTTTTTTCATTGTTTTTCCTTTCTTTTTTTTTTGGGTTGGCTATTTCCCTTGGTTTTTTGTTTTTGGTGCTTTTTTTTTTTTTTTTTCCGTTTGTGGATGTTTTTTTTTTTTTCTGCTTTCGTTTTATCTTTTTTAGCAGAGGTTTACAGTTTCCTTTTTGTTGTTTTTGGTTGGTGACCTCTCCTAGGGCGACTATTTTGACGGACTTTTTTTTGTGGTTCCTATTGGTGGTGGGCTTTTTATGTGTTTTCTATATTAATTTTTTTTTTCTTTTTATATTTTATATGTATTTTTAGGTTCCCCACGTTTTTGTATTTTGTTCGGATTTGTGTAATAGGTTTCCTTTAGTGTTGTGTTTTGTTTCTATCCGAGTAGGATTTCCATGCTTGTTTTTTTTATTTCTTTGGGCTTAGGTTTGATGGGTGGGCGTTTTGAACAGTGTGTGGGAGTTTGCCTTTGTATGGGAGGGGTTTTTTGAGTGTTTTAGTGTTTGGGGTTTAGTGTAAGGGTTGGGTTTTGTTTTCACATATCTTGTTATTTGTTTTGTTTTTGTTGATACTTTTTTTTGTTTATTGTTTATTGTTTTTGAATACGTGTTAGTATTTTCTTTTGAGTTAGTTAGTTGGTTTTGTTTAGTTTTTTTTTAGTTTGTTTGTTGTTTGACTTGGGTTTGTTTTTGGGTGTTTTTGTATTGTAGCTGATGTTTTTGTGGGTCTGTTATTTTTTGTTCCACTCGCCTCCATTTAGTTTCTTTGGGCCTAGTGTATTTTGGAGGAGATTTCCTAATGGTTTTTCTGGTTTGATTTTTAGTGACTTTTTTTTTTTGAAGGCTTGTTGTTTGGTTGGAATATTTTTTTTTTTCTTTTTGTCTTTGTGTGTAATTATACTTTATTGTGTGGCGAGCTTTTGTGGTGGTTTTTTTATTTGTTATTTTTGGGGTCCGCGTTATGGCGTTGTTTGTGTTTTTTATTGGTTTTTTGATTGTCCCTGTTGTTTTATTGGTTTTTCTGCTGGTTGATATTAGGTTTGGGAGGGGTTACTTGTTTTTGGTGTTTTGTTGGTTTTTTTCCTGGTTGCCGTTTATTGTTCTGTAGGGGTCGGGTCTGGTTTTTGGTTTTCGTTTTGTTTTTAGGCGGGGTGGGAAAGAATGTTGGGAGTAGGGTGGGTGTGTGTTGTTTTTACGGTGTTCGGTTTTGATTGTTATCTTTTTATTGAATTTTGTCTTCCTTTTTGTTTTTGTCTTTTTTTGTTTTTAGATAGGTATTTGTATTTTTTTGGCTTGTTTTGTAGTTTTCCGTCCCCACTACCCAGCAGCTCCGGTCCGCCCCCGCCGTCTTTTTGGTGGGCGCTAGGTTTGTTTTTGGGTTTTGTGGTGATGTTTGCAGGTGTGTATTTTTGTCCCGTGAGGCTCTTGCCGTCTCTTCCCTTTCCTCGCTGTTTGATGATTGTTTGTGGTTTTTTTTTCTGTGTCAACCTTGGGGGCTTGGTATTGCCCTCCCTATCCTTTTTTTTCGTTATTTTGTTTGTTGTTCGAGATATTTGGGTATGTTTCTGTATATTTTGGTGTGTCGTTTTTTGTAGAGTTGAGTTATAGGGGTTGTTGTGTTTGTTAGTGTGTAATGTTTTCCCCTCCCGTGCTTATCCCGGGTCCGGCGCTTCCCATGCTTCGTCGTTTTTTCGGTTCGTCCATGATTTTCCCGCGATGCACTGAAACAATTTTTTTTCCACATCGGATAGTCCGCGCGCTTAGAGGTATGAAGTTAAGCGAATCTTACTATCTAAGAGCTAGCTCCTTAAAGGACTCTTAATAAAAGAAAGTTTTTTTTAGAAAGCAAGCCTTTCAGGTAGGCTTGAAGAGGCAGGCGATGCTAAGTTTAATCTCGCAATGCATGTTTCCCGCTATGCATGATTTTGTTATCTCCTCTCAATGCCTGAATACTCATACGTCTCTGGTGATGATTGTCCAAGAGGACCTCCAATAATTATCTCCTTGATCGTAATACTATAATAATACAATACCTATTTGCTTGATATTGTAATGCAAATACGTATTTTACGAAAATCGTGAAATCTTCGTTTTGAGATTCCTGTTTGCTGCAAACCTTGAATCTGGGTTAGACACACCCTTTGTAATTTCATATTGTTGGAAATTGGCTTGAAATAAACAAGCCATCATCCCAGTCTTCGCTAAGCGATATGAAATAAACGCTTCCTGCTCTCAGTAAATTACTGATTTTGGGGATAGTTTTCTTCCTCTTTGGAGTCTACGTATTCATATCGTCAGGAGAATTTGCCCGGCCGAATTCAAGCAAAGCTTTAAACCGTGCGTCACAGAAAAATTGTCAGTTTTTTAAAACCTCATACTACTGTGGCGATTTCATTTCAGTTTGTTTGCTCCTTTTCTTGATATCTCCCGTTGATTTCCCGATTTTCCCCGACTCTTGGTATATTAAGACAACTATTTTATGCCAAACAATGAAACATAAAAGGGAAAATTTAATGGAAATACAATTTTTAAGAAGTATCTGAAAAGATCACGGCCCAGTCATGCAATAATGCTAACAAACTCTTTGAACTGACCTTCAAGGTTTTTATCTAATCTTTCGCGGGTGACTTTACAACACGAGTCAGTCCGGGACTTCAAGGTTTATCTAACTGTCCTGCTTATTCCGTTTCCTTTTCAACTGTAACTGAACAGATGGTGAAATTTTGAGATCTCTCAAAAATTGTGTCCCCAGTCGCAGATTCTCGAAATATCTTTAGTTTCTTGTTTGAGGAGGAAATTTCTTCTAAGAATTTTGAGTCCCTCTCAAAAAATTTGTCTCCGTTCTATTCCCAATGGGAATAACTTCTGAGATATGGGAACAACCCTTAGGGCCGTCTACGTACCCGTTGAGCATGGGAGGAATCAGGATCAAACGTAGTTCCCCCCTTAAAGGTTACAAGAATAAATTTTTACAAAGAAACCGACCGAGGTCGACAAAGGCCCGCCTACGTATCCCATTCTTGAGAATAAGTGTCAACGTAGTTTCAGATACAATAAATAATTAAAGTGGATAAATGGGGTTGACGAATCCGACATAGGCCGCCCTAAACGTCCCGTTCTCCGAAATTCAGCAGACGTAGTTCATTACAAAAGGGATAAAAAATTTCAAATTGGCACAAATACAAGCAAAGAACGATTACACGTAAATAACAGGAAAAATTCCAATGAAACTTCACACTCTATCTCTGCGAGCATCGTTGATAGGTTTGGGCCATACAGTGCCAATCCATCTCTGACAGACCAAGACCTCCAGATAGTACTTTACGACCATGTAAGGATCCTGCCAATTTGCGCGAACTTTCCTTTGTAATTCTCTTGATGAGGAAAAACATTACGCTTAAGACCAACTGACCGACTTCAACATTTCTGGCCCTTACTAGTTTGCCGAAAGGCGCGAGTCATTCTCGCCTATAACAACTGCTATGGCAGATACAACAACGCATTCTCTTTTCTTTCAATCAAATTCTAGTTGATAAATTCCTTTTCTTAGTCTTACCCATTCAGCATTACTAACTCAGCTTCTTGGATTATCCTCAATGAGGTACTCAACTTCATCATTCAACTTCAACAGGTCACTGACTGACTCGTTCCATATACTAGCAAGTATGGAGTCGCACCAGTCAATGTTCTGACGCCGTTTGAACCTAGTAAGCGTATGGCACATTCATGACAAACTCGACGATGTTGTCAATCATTTTTCCTCAAAATCTTTTTGAATATCTTGTTGGCGGCCCTCTAATAGCTCCTTCATTTGGGGGCGAGTATTTAGTTTACTTTCGATAATTCTTAAAAGTGTTCACTATCTCTTTCATCAAAATACTGTTTGAGGTTTGCACCGTTATCAGTAATGATGGTATTCTGACACTCCAAATCCGCAGATCAATTGTTGCGTACAAATCCGGCCACCCACTTTCCTTGTTCCGACTTGTACGAGCTGCCTATTCCACCCACTTGGTGAAATAATCGCTGGCAACCACGATGAATCTGGTCATTAGAAGCGCGGCCCGACTCTATAGGACGATGAGCTCCATTCCCCGCAGCACAATGGCCAAGGTGATCTCACAGCATTAATTCCGTGAGGTGCACCCGTATCAAATCGCCGTACACTTGACATCTGTGGCATTTTGCACAATTTGCAACATCATTGCCCATAGTCACCAGAAATAACGCGCTCTCGAAGAACTTCTTAACTTGCAAATTAAGGCCATTCATATGTGTACCGCAAACTCCAGCATGTATCTGTTCATAAGCCTCCCGGCTTCAAGCCTCATCCACACATCTTAAAAGACCCAATCTGGAGTCCCTCCTATAACAGGAGCTTCTTCATTAGAAAAGAAATGAGAACTCATAACGGCGTATCGAAACCCCCCCCCCCCGCTTTTTCTTCTACTTAGTTTAGCGTCTTCTGGATACGTCCAGACTCCAAGTACCTATTTATGTCAAAATACCAAGGCAGACCGTCTGGTTCAGATTCAACATGTGAACAATGGACTGGATGTTCCTTCAACTCTATATCCAGTGAGTCGATGTAATCTGTATCTGGATGTTTGATCATCGAAGCGATGGTGGCAAGAGAATCGGCTAATTCATTCTGTATTCTGGGAGTATGTATGAACTCTATCTTGCGAAACCTTTTGCACAGATTTTGCACATACTGTATGTAAGGTATAATTTTTGGGTTCTTCACAGCCCATTCCCCTTGAACCTGATGAATCAAAAGGTTTGAATCTCCAATAACCAATAACTCGTAAACATTTATGTCGATGGCCATTTTCAAACAAAGAATACAAGCTTCGTATTCAGCCATGTTGTTTATGCAATTAAATTAGAGTTTAGCTGCCATAGGATAGTGCTGACCAGATTCTGATACTAAGACTGCTCCAATACCTTTACCTTGGTGATTCGCCGCTCCGTCAAAGAATAATCTCCAACCTGGGTATGTTTCAGAAATATCTTCACCCACAAACGACACCTCTTCATCGTGAAAATAAGTCTTAAGTGGTTCATATTCTTCATCCACGGGATTTTCTGCAAGATGATCAGCCAAAGCTTGTGCCTTTATTGCCTTCTGAGTCACATACACGATATCAAACTCACTCAACAGCATTTGCCATTTAGCTAACTTTCCGGTCGGCATCGCTTTCTGGAAAATATACTTCAACGGATCCATTCTGGAAATGAGATATGTAGTATACGAAGACAAATAGTGTCTCAATTTCTGGGCAAGCCACGTCAGAGCACAGCATGTTCTCTCCAGCAAAGTGTAACGAGACTCGTACGGAGTAAACTTCTTGCTTATATAGTAGATAACCCTTTCCTTCTTTCCTGTCTCATCGTGTTGACCAAGTACACATCTGAAGGCACTATCTGAAACAGACAAATATAGCAACAAAGGGCTCCTTTCTTGCGGAGGAACCAATACCGGTGGGTTAGACAAGTAGCTCTTGATAGCATCGAAAGCAATTTGGCACTCCTCAGTTCACTTAGTCGGGGCGTCTTTCTTCAGCAACTTGAAAATAGGCTCACACACCACTGTTGATTGTGCTATAAACCGGCTGATGTAGTTTAACCTCCCTAAGAAACTCATCACCTCTTTTTTCGTTCTCGGCGGAGGTAACTCTTGAATTGCTTTAATCTTAGAAGGTTCGAGCTCGATACCCCTTCTGTTGACTATAAATCCCAACAACTTCCCCGCTAGGACTCCAAAAGCGCATTTGGCGGGATTTAACTTCAAGTTGTACCGACGCAAACGTTCAAAGAATTTTCTCAGGTGTGTTAAATGATCTGAACTCTCACGGGATTTGATTATGACGTCGTCCACGTACACATCAATTTTCTTATGAATCATGTCGTGGAAAATAGTCGTCATGGCTCTCATGTAAGTGGCACCGGCGTTCTTGAGGCTGAACGACATCACCCTGTAGTGATATACACCCCAACGTGTGATGAAAGCCATTTTTTCTGCGTCTTCCTCATCCATCAAAATTTGGTGATAACCTGTGTAACAGTCCACAAATGACTGCATCTCATGTTTGGCACAGTTGTCAATCAAAATATGGATATTTTGCAACGGAAAATTATCCTTCGGACTAGCCTTGTTGAGATCTCTATAATCAACGCAAATCCTGATTTTCCCATCCTTCTTGGCGACCGGAACGACATTGGCCAACCAGGTTGGATATTGCGTTACTTCCACCAATCGAGACTCTATTTTCTTGGTGATTTCTTCCTTAATCTTCAAACTCAGTTCAGGCTTGAATTTTCGAGTCTTTTGTTTCACCGGCTCGAACCCTGGGTTGATAGGTAGCTTATGAGATACGACATCGGTACTCAACCCCTGCATATCACCGACTTCCCAAACAAACACATCACTGTATTCATCAAGCAAATGAACTAGGCTCTCCTTCTGAGTTTCATTCAGGTAGGTGTTGATCTTAACCTTTTTGACACATTCCGAATCTCCCAAATTCACCATTTCCGTCTCCTTTAGATTCGGTTTATGCTGATTCTCGAACTTTCAAAATTTCTCTGCAACATAATCTGGTTCCCCACTTTCTTCTTTATAGTCGTCAACTTCGTCGTCATTTGTCTCATTTTGTTCATTTAGCTCATGACATGACATCACATTGGCGGGTTTGTAACTTATGTTACTGAAATATAAACAGACAAAATTAGGAAAGTAAAGTATAACAAATAACTAAATAAACAAAGTTAAAAATAAAGAGGCTTTCATTTAAAACAAAATGCAAACTTTGGTCATGGCACAGGGCCATGTTGCCTTTTTTAAACATCACAACGAAAATTCAAAATTCGAACAATTAAGAAAAATGCAGAAATGGTGGGTCTAGGGCCTCTTACGGACAACAATCGATTTTAGTGTGCATAAAATAACTCCTTTCTACCGAAGAGTTCGGGACATCAGGATCGGCGTGAAAGTCCAATTCTGCAGCACCTCCCCTGGTTCAGCATCACGAATACCAGCTGACTCGACCTCCTCCTCGACAATAGCATTGATCTCCTAGAAGAGGTCACAGATTCCTTCCCCACAGTCTTCATGATTGGCATACTCCCGAATTGGAAAGGATTGATACAGATCGGCTTAGCTAACTCTTGATCCCTTTTCTTCTTCGTCTTCACGTCGTCATCTGTGGGGATGTACCCCAAACCATATTTGGATCCTTTAACAAGGACCGGGATAGGTTCAATAATTCCTTGGGAATCTCTTCCCAATTCGAAACCTTGCTCGAACCCATTCTGCAGTATTACCGTGGCGATCATTTTGTATACGGCTGGCATGGGAGTCGGCGGGGCAAAATCCTCATCGGTGGCATTTACCAACTCCACCGTGTAAAAGTCCGCACCTTGTGGCATCTAGTCAATGACCGGCACCTGCTTGCCTGAATGACTTCTCTCACCGTGAACAACTAGCTCCTCATTTTTCCATACCAGCTTCATAATTTGATGGAGAGTGGAGGGGACGGCTCCAGCCATGTGAATGAACGGCCTTCCCAAAAGAAGGTTGTAACTGGTGTCGATATCCAACACTTGGAATTTCGCGCTGAACTCTGCGAGGCCTATTTGAAGGGTCAAGTTCACTGCCCCCTAATGTGTCTCTTTGCACACCATCAAACGCTCTTACATTAACCTGGTTTTGCTCCAATTTTCCGAGGTCAAACCTCAACTGTCTCAATGTCGACAAGGGGCATATACTCAAACCAGATCCATCATCTACCAAAACACGATTGACGAACTTTCCACGGCATATCACAGTGACGTGCAGAGCTTTGTTGTGGGATCTCCCTTCGACTGGCAACTCATCGTTACAAAAGCTGATGCGGGGGGCATATACTCAAACCAATCCATCATCTACAGTGAAAAAAAAAAAAAAATCCGATGACGAACTCCGGACGCATTCACGTGACGTGCAGAAGCTTGTTTGTGGGATCTCCCTTCGACTGGCAACTCATCTTACAAAAGCTGATCCTTGGTGCCCCCGGATGACTTGAATCGAACATGGCAGTCCATCCGTTATTTGCTGCGTGTACCTGAGGGCAAACGTACGTATCATCATATAGCTTCATCAAGCCCATGCCTTGGTGAGAGATCCTCTAGATCACAAGGCCCGCCCATCGGATATCTGAGCCGGAGTCTTCTCCATGTGTTTACAATCTTGGAATAATCTTTCGGTGTGCGATCCTTCTCCCGAACTTTCTTCTGCTTCTGCTTCGCTTAATGTGTGTCCCTCTGTCCCCCTCCCCCACCCCCCCGCATGTGTCTTTCTTATTGTACTCCGAGAGCACCTCATCAGGAGTGTCGCATCTTTCGGACCTCTGGTCATGCCTTGGGCCACAGCGGTTTCGTGACGATCAAGTTCTGGCCGTGACGAGCGTTTTCGAAGCTCGTTCTACCAATTAGTGCAAACAACCTTGTAGTGTCAGAATAACAGACTCTGTCGGCTCCTGTTGTTTTCTTTTTCTTCGACACTTAACAGCTCCAGCCCTTCCAAGTCTTCCTAGCTCTACGAGTAATCCTCTTTGTTCACACCTTCTTCGTTCGTTTTAAATAATCGTAATTTTTGGCCCAAATCCGCCCATGAACTTCGGCAACGGTTTGTATTGACGTTCGGTGCCGCCGGTTGGAGGAGACTACCTCCTAGTCGATCAGCTCCTGTATCTTGTGCTTAATTTGATACGTCTTCTGTGCCATGGTCCAGACACTGTTGGAATGATAAGCACATCTTTGATCCGGTTTTGTAGAACTTAGAGGTTGACATACTGCTGGGCCCCACAGGGTGGGATGTATTCGTTCGGCGGATAGTCTTTCGAATAGTTTGGTCCGCTTTCAGCCAGTGGCGGTAAAGTTCCTCGAAGCCTTTTTTTTGTCAAAACCTGGATGAGAAGGATCATAACCTCTTTACTTGAGGGGGAAGGAACCTGTTGATAATTGCTGGGTATTTTGACGCGGAGCTTTTCTTAATATAGGGAAGGGTTTGTTCCTGGTAATTTGGCAATGGCGCGTGGTATTCCGGGAGGAGTATCTGATAGCTGGACTTGGACTTGATAGGTGGGGGAGATGCTCGGTAGCATCGACTGTACATTGGCCGTTGGGACATTATTCTGATAAGAGGGGTGGAATTTTTGTAAGATTGGGGGTCATTTTAGTACATGGGGGAAAATTTTTTGGAGATTTTGGAGGTGGATTTGGTATGACAAAATTTGAGAACATTTGCGATAGTGGGGGCATATTTGTGTTGTTTTGGTTTTTGGCTTGTGCGGCAATAGGCCTTGGCGAACTTGTGACGGCTTGGAGCGATCTTGGACCGCGATTAGTTTCTGGGAGTTTTTCTTCCCCCATATAAATATCGGCAACGTCCCTCTATTTCTTCTCTTCCTCATAATCCGGAAGATCCCGGTGATGCGTATACTCGAGCTATCTTCCCCTACTTTAGATCTTCGTCAATAGTCTCGGCCAACTTGACTATCCTCGGTGAATTTGGCTCCGCTACAACATGATTTTGTCTAGTTTTCAGCTCCTGCAAACCCTACAAACACTTCTACAATCTTTTTTTTTTTTTCGGGTCAACTTGGAGGCCTCACCCTCTGCTCTTTTGCTTTTCCTCAAAAAAAAAAAAAACCAACATCTATATGCCAAAATTCCCTCCCGATAGCTTCAGTCGGTTTTCTCTGCTTCAATCTTCTCTAGAGAATACGAAGCGCGTGACTACTCAGCAGGTGGGGTACCCATCGGTCATGAAGTCTTTAGCTACGGCTCAACTGGCGCAACTGCCTGGTTTAAGTTGACGTAACCCACTCGTATGTCCCTCCCCAAATCAAAGCGGACTCCGTCTAAAAGCCCACATCAATCAGGCCTCATTCCTTGCCAACTCCATCCCACGATCTGGTTTCACGAATAGGCTCTCTCATATTCGCCATGTTGTTAACTACGCCATAGATACCGAAGGTATATCAAACTTTCGGAATGGTGAACCCTTCAGGGGAAGTTTCAAATCTTTGGTGGGATACAACAATTCTGCATAACTCCGAGGCACGCAGACGACCAGTCTTGATTCACTAGGCTGAACCCCGGCCTGGCATAGTCTAGCGCTCAGGGGGCGCTCTCTCACGTCACCTTTTGATTCCTCCTTTATGTCGATCGTCGCTTCTTCCTTTGCTTCATTCTCTCTCCTGTTCTTCATATGATCCAACTCAGCACCGTGCACTCTGCCTCGGAAGGAACGGAACTTGGAAGGTGCTTGTTTTTTTTGGAGGCGTGAGCTTGCTGAAGGACTTGGGACGTTTTGGGCGTTGGGTATTTTGTGGGTAGGTTTGAGGATTGTGTTTCTGATTTAAGTGGGGATAGTCGTGGTTGGGGGTTGAGGGCCAGTTGGATTTTGGTTTTATTTTTGTGGCGGTGGGGCAGTTTGAGTATCCTGGGGGATGGGTGGCATTTGAGATGTTTGTTTGAAAGGTAGTGTGAGTTCGAGTAGATACAGAACTACTGACTCGGGGGTTTTTGTGTTGGTTAAATCTATCCCAGATAGATTATGCACAGGTTTGACGGCTGGTTTTCTGATTTGGGATTCCAGTGTAATGGAAGGGGGGGGAAGGGAGAAAAACGAATACAAGGCAGTGCTTGCAATCAACAAAATTAGGGCCAATCCGGGTGGAGGCGTGATCCTTTCTCCGTTGCATTTCACTTCCAGAATCAAGGGGGGATCTATCGTTTCATCATGACGATCAGTTCATTCTGCTCTGCCACGTGGGTTGACACCCCCACAACGTCTTGGACTAACTTAGTCGTTAATTGTTCCCATACTTGTCTTTCCGTTGTCTGAATTGGGTCTTGGGGGGAAGGAATCGTATGACCCTTTCTATTGGTTAAGTAAGGTGATCTGCCCAGCTTTGATCGACAACATGCATTAAGAAAGTACAATGTAGGTGAAAAACTCAAAGACATAGATTTGTTAGCCATGTTGTAGATACAAAATGCTATAATCCACAGAGAGCATATAAAAAACACCAGTTGCCTTTGGTTTGAGGATATCTTTTAAACCACAATGAGACGGGAATACTTCTTTAAACAGCCGGAATTTGCTTGTATTTTTTTTTTTCCTATCTCGAGAAGGCTAATGGCATGTTGAGCTCCGCTCTTCTGCACTGCTGGCGCTCGCAAATTTTCGAATAGGATACGCGTCTCGCTTGTCAGTCATTGTAAACGTCCATCGACGCGTTGCATCGATTCGTCTCGTTGGGCCACACAGAAGAGTTATGGTAAGTATAATCTTCAATTTTAAATGTTAGATAGAGTGGCCGGCCGTGCGGGTCACTAGAGGATCGATCTACTCTACTACGCCTATACCGGTATCAACGATCAGTCACATGGAAGATTGGTATATTCACCCTCGTTCAACGTTAGTTACGATTAGCATTGAGTCAGATACAGCACAGATCATGGAGTTTCAGGCTCCGTCCTTCAGTCAGTAACATGTCCAGTGTCATAACGTGTTGGGATCGTCTTATACTAGTGGAGGACTATTGACATCACTAGAGCGCGGGAGGGTCTCGATACTGTTGCGTGAGCCATCCTAGTGGATAATATTTTCCCGGGACAACGGAGTGTCGTTACACTCACTTCCGATGGACAGCACATGATGGTCCAGCGGGGGTGGTCGGGGGCGGACTCACCACGAAAAGATTTTGAGATCCTAACCAACCACAAAATCCAGTTTGTCGGGGGGGGAGGACGATCAGGGGGTTAGTATGCGGAGAATGCTGGTACAGAGGTTTGCCGGTCTCCTCGTCCTATCTCCTTGATATAAAAGGCGGGTTCGGGACGTCGGGGGGGTGTGAAACACAACGAAAAAACGGTGATCTAGCCCTCTCTGCTACGATAAATTAGGGCACATGCATCACTCACCCACAACACAAGCGCCGGGAAGGACGAACATCGTGCAATCTATGCTTATCAGGAAAACCAACACAAGGGAGGGGCGACTGATATTAAATGGCGGGGTCCCTAGGGTTAGGTGTAACAAAAAACGAGGCAAGAGACACCAAGTGTGGCTCAAGAACTGAGAAGGGAAAAAAATAGAGCAGAATAGATCTCGGCACTTTCCTTCGATGAGATCTCAATACGAAGCCTGTCTCTAAACTCTTGTTCTCAGTAGCGTTCGGTTTCCCTCTCCCAACCCTTCATTCCTCTTTCCCCTCTGTTTCACTCTGCGATTGCCTAGATCCCTCATTCCATATCGATTGGCACCAGAGCTGTAGCCTGGGTTAAATTCGTACTTGCTCGTAATAATGTCAACGTCCGTAAGCCCCTATCCATTCCTGTGTACCCAATTAGAAAGAACGTGGAATGTCACCGATCGTTGACGTGCATGTGCCAGAATGATTTGTGCATTGTGCTCACAGTGGGACTGCCTCTTGTGTGATCCTTCGTCTGGATGTTCTACCCTTTCCATGAGCGGTAACTTGCCGTTCCTGAGACGATAGAACAATATTTAGGAATTTGTGGTATAGTATAAGCATTTTGAGTGAGAACTTGAGACTTGGGAAATTTTGGTCGATTGGTATGTGGGCCTTCCGTATTCTTATTGGTAAATTTCCGGATAGGAGTGCGTTTTAGCGATAATCCCCCTCATTCATAGCAACATAACACATCAGCATTTAAAAACGATCTATATATCGCGTCCTAAAACATACCGGGGGAGCATTTTGTGACAAGGGTAGGCCCTTAGCTCATTCGAATGATGTACGTGTGACTTTGAACCAAATACATAATTCACCCCAAAAATAACATTTACTACTAATTATTAAGAATTTCGCAAAGGGAAAACAATATAAAGACAGCCCACGCAGGGGCCATTCGCAAGTGGCAAATCAAATCAAGGACCCGCGCATGGGCTAAGCGTGTAAAGACATGTAAAAACCCACGCGGGGGTGATTTCCACTCGTGCGCTGCCAAGATTATCCCTTCTCTCGCCATCCTCTCTGAATCTTGTGTTGCTGAAACTATACCTCAGCATCAGTATAAAACCTCACCCAGGCGTCCTTTGTCTTCCAAACTTTCGTATCGCATCCTCTCAATTTTTCCTGGATCTATTTACAAAAATCATCGTACCATGCCTCATTCTTTCACCTCTCGAGTTCGCCCTCTCAAGATCTTCTTGTTCTCTACAAACTTAGCGTATCACCTCCTTGGCCTCTTTTCGTGTCTTCATTTATCCTTGTACTTCGGCCACTACTTTGGTTTCTTCCTCTGTCCGTTACCTGCGAAAGCTACGCGGATTCTGAAATGAATTTTTGTATGTCCTTCTTCAGTCTTCAGCTTCTTTTACCCTTGTCATACCCGCGCATTGAATCAGTCAGGGTCGATGGGTGTCTTTGTCCATACGCTCTGTCGTTTTTTTTTTTTCCATTCTCGTGCAACATTTTTTGAGCGTCGTGCACTCTAATACATTTTCAATGTCCTACACATAAGCGCCTAGTACGCTCTCTAGCACAGGTTGGTTCTTCCGAACTGTATGCAAACTCGAATGTGGTTGCGTAAGGGCGAATTTCCCCAAATGCCTGGTAGAGAAAGCACAACATATCTGCGACTCCTCCACGACGACTTTCTTGGATATAAAACCGGTTGAGCATCCATTGGAGGTCTTTCTTCTCTCAAATTCGGAGAAAATTTGGGCCCATCTTCCCTTGTTCTCCATTGTCCCCCTAGTTCCCCAGTATAATACGTTCATTGATAATCCTTAAGGGTGTTTTTTGTTGTCGAGGGTATGTCAGATCCCATAGTCCAGCACCATTTCCAATGGCTGAGGATCCACCACTGTAGGATAGGTTACACCTTGAAGTATCGGTGCCTTCTTTACCTTTTGCCAAGGCCCGATACGGTAAGATAGGATGACCGGCGATACAAGCAGTATTTGTTGTCCCTAATGTTTTTCATATCCTTTGAACAAAGTGTGTACGAGTGTTTATGACCGGGTACTGATAGCTACACACTCGTACCGTGAGGTAGACTATTGTTCCCAATAACGCCACGAAGCACACGCTAGGGAACAACGGATCTCGTTCCCATTCTCTGTAGGAGATTTTTGAACTCTTCTATTTGTACGGCGTAGAAACTCGCTTGCCAAATCGAATATAGAGATCTCTGAATGATACTTGGGACTCCTGGCACCCAGTAGGCAAAGTCCTTTCTTATCCTAAACCGTCCGCATATCCTCTACGTAAGGTTTATATTGGGGATGAGATAGTCTTCTTGTTTTCCTGGCTCTTCTCTCTATTCCGTGCCTATTGTGTCTATAAGTCCCTTATTTCGTCCAAAGTCAGGTACTGCCGGCTTGTTCCAAATGAAACCCATCCCTGACTAATCCCATACCCCGTAAAGTACCGGGGGGGTCAATAGGTGCCGCCGGCCACCCCTTCAGGTTTGATCAGTTTCGATTAAGGCACCTACCGTATTTGTTAAGGTTCCTCTATGATCGCACCAATCATTTTCCACATCGTAGTTGCGGTGGCGCTGAGATGACCATATCACACTTCGGGGACCATCCATGTCTTTAAACAGAGTCCCGTTTATATTTCTCTCCACCCCCCCAAAGTTGGTTTTCACACATACATTATTCGAATGTCAAACACCATATGATGTGTCATGAGGTCGAAAGAACCTTAGACACGATTTTGGCGTTTTTATACTAAATGTACGTAATACCCCTTGGGTATTAAGCGTCTTAGGTTATAATTAATTCGGTTTTGGTTTTCGCTCTATCTTAGGTTTACTTATAATTGTTTTTTCAAATGGAACGGTTACCACGAGTCCGGACAAACCTCGGGATGGGCTACAAACAAACGTTGGCATGACCCCATTCCAACTATTTGTTTTATACTCCACCCAAATTCTTAAATTCGTGGGTATTTCTGAAGAAAGTCGGGTAAGCCACGTAACTTTCGTTTCCTAATGCATACTATTTGGTCGTTTGGCGGGAAGCTGCCAGAAAAGTCAATAGTTCAAAACTAAAGTACTAACATCAAATAAACGTTTAATCACAAATAGTCCAAATAACGTTAATTTCCAGGTTATTACTCCCTCCTACTCCCCAGCGGAGTCGTCCCGACAAAAACAAGAAACTCCTCGCTTTTAAATCATAAACATCGAACAGTTTATTTGTTTTAAGAGATTGTTGTGACTTTTTAGGTTTCCAACCCCTTATTTTTTTGGAAAAATTAAGAAAACTTGTTTTCAAATAACTTAATAGAACAAATGTTTGTGAAAACATGTAAAAATGGTTCGGGATTCCCTATTAAAAACGTCTTAGGCAGGTTTTGAAGGCACCTAAGACGTTCCGCTTAATGCGGTTTTTTCCGCAACTAACTATTTGGCTAATTGCGAAGGGGGTGAAATTAAACGAAAGATACGCGAATCTGGTTTGAAAGGGACACTCACGAAAAAAAGAGTATGGTAAGTCGACTAAGCTTACGAGTTCAAATGCATCGTTGAATTTGGTTCAATTTTAGGTTTGATAAAACAATATGACTTTCGATTCCGCGGGGATTGGAGTTTTTCTTAACTAACTACGTCAACAATCAAATAAGCACAAAAGCATATAAACAAGTAAAAGAGGGAGACAGAGAAAGAGAGAGAGAGAGAGAGAGAGAGGAAGAGATTGGGTCCATTTCGAGTTCTGTCTCGCCTGACCGAAAGTTGGACCCAACCTGCTTTTTGGGTTTTAACCCATTTCTCGTTTGGGTTTCGACCCTCTTCACCGGGTCCTAATCTATGCATACGAATCAATACAACAAGGTTAAAACGACAAGCTTATGCCAAAATAAATACAACATAATGAATAAAATTTGATCTTCTAATCCGCCTTCTTCAAATCTCTTCAATCTTCATGAAATTGGGCTTTTGAATTTTGATTCCAACATTTGTTCGTCGGGTGACTCGATGAAAGGAATTTTGAGCCTTCATGGCTCCTCGGAAATGCGAGGAAAAATGGAGTTCCAAAGTGGACTCGAGAGGAATTTTTACATGCAACAAATGGGAAGAAGAAACTTTAGAACAAAATCTATTGAAGTAAAAAAAACTAAAATGGGGATATTTAACAATCTATGCCGAGAGATGGAAGGAACATTTCACTTTATCTTAGACTAAAAAAAATAGACATCTCCTAAGGATAACATTTTGCCACCGAATCAACAAGTTTTAGCTTTTAAAATATCAACTCACAACAAATAGCAAGATAATTGAACACTAATAATAGGATGAAGTGGGTCAATGTAAAAACCAATAACAAGTTCAAATAGATAAACTTAACAATGATAACAAAACAACCTCTATATGTTTCCACAGAATGACGCCTAAAACTTAAAGAAACCCAAATATACAACCTATAATAAAACTCAAACTAACCCAAAATCTCCAAGTAACGATGTTGAGAGCATAAATTCTCGCGGATCTATTCAAACGATTTGAAAAGGAAAGATAATAATAATATTAACAAAATTAGCATACTGGACATAAGAGGAAACTATATTGGACCTTACTAACTACAACGTCTAACTAAAACAAAGGCAATCACGAATATTTCCAACCGTCACTAGGCGTAATAATTTGCTTTTATTTATAAAGCCCTTCGCACTTCCCTGACTGAATACAAGGGAGAGAAAGATAACAACATGCACAATTATCCTCGATTCCAGACGTCAAAATCACAAAAAAAAAAAAGAAACCCAGCTAATACATGTCCCCTATGCAACATGACAGTTAGCCACTAAATGGATAATCCACCGGCTCAAACTAACTGATTTTTATCTATTTATATGTAAAATACAAGGAATTTGCAGCCGATGTAAGTCAAAATCACCCATGGAAAAGGATCTCAAGCTTCACGACTGAACCACTATTCTTAGACAGGAAAATAGAATCCCACAGTCATAATAGACAGAGTATATTGGACAAAAGGAGGCAATGCGCAACAACGAAATGAATACAAACAGCAACACCAAACTGAAAGATAGAATTAATCGCTAATTTGCAGGTATCACATGAATCTGTAGCTTCCAAATCTAACAATAGCGTCTCACACATGGGGGGACCTCTGGGCACCTGCGTGCTGAAGACCGTAAGTGCTCCTCCACGTCATGTGTCTCTTTCGGTGTTAGCGCCGGTCGCTTTGCTTGTACTCCTGCGGCGAGGCTAACGCCCCAGCCCAAGAAGTTGAAACAAAAACAGCAAATTATGTAGACTACAGCGGGATAACATTTGCACACATTTTAAGACAACAGCTGGAAACAAAAGGCGAGCAGCCGAGCAGAAAGCTACCAGCTTATACAGCCGCGTGACGCCTACATATCCACCCACCCTCACACAAAACTCGAGTTTCCGAAACGCAACGTAAATCTGTCGATAACCTGACCTTAACAAGACACTTGCCCTTTCCGTCGTCCTATCATTTTCAAGTAGTTGGGGTATTTTCCTCCTCGAATTTCTTAGCCTTTTCTAAAGAATGCTAAGTAACAACCTATAAAGAAATAAAAAAAAAAAAAAAAAACAATCAAAAAGGGTTCTCCTATATAAACAAATAAACCAATTTTTATACATGCTCTCGGGGGGGGAAGGGGGGGCCGCGGAAAGCATTTTCCAAACCAAACATTTTTGACTCCAATAAACCCGTGCAAGCGAAATCAAAACCAAAAAAATAGTCAGCACAGGGGCGCTAAATGGCTGATAAGAGCGACGAGGGTTTAATAAAGGAAATATTTAGGGTTCTGGAGGGAGAGGGTCGAAGGAAAAAACGAACTTCAGGCCCATAACAAATTTGAAATTCGAATCCAACCTTATCCAAAGGCTGAAGGAATATCCAATTTGATGCCAAATTCCAACGGAAGGTGATGAAGTGGACGATCCAGATCGATCTCTCGTCCTTGGCAAACGACGTGGCTCAATACCACGACGCCAAGGACGATTCCGCGTCGTCTTGCGCTGCAGATCTTACGACGTCGGCAGAGCTGCAGGAGTCCGTTGTTGCCTCGTTCCTCCACGCGCGATAGAGAAAGGGAGAGAGAGGAGGGCTTTGGGGGAGGCTTTGCGAGTGAAGGAGGGCTGGGAGGTTTCCTACAGGCACTTGAGCGCGCACATGCAAGTACATTTACATTATCAAAAGTTTGTTTGATTTGTTTTCGTGTTTGGATATGCAGTTACCTAATGTTGATCTTAAAATCAAATCGGTGCAGATTAACACAAGCTAATAATGTACCGATATGATAAGTGAGAGTTTTTCACCAGCATGGTTTCCTCTCTACTCTCTTTCCCAATTTCCTATATGTATTTTCCTTGCTTTGCTGTCATAAGTGGACACATTATGCCCTTATACCGTGTCGCTTATCAACCAATCCGCAATTATTGGGTTTAGAGGCTGTTGATGTCTTTTCCATCGGGGGATCATACTCTGCAGTTCACCTAGCTCACCGCTATAACTAACCCATTTCTTATGAGACGGATCTTTTGATCGTACAAATTCAATTTCTATAACCTTCTCTTTTTTGTTTTTTTTTGAAAAAAAAATGGGAAAAAAAGGAAAAAGCGTGCAAAATGAGAAGAACCCTGTGTCTGTTCTAACACCAGCAATTAACAATATAGAAATGAAATGAATTGAATTCAAATTGCATTATCACTTGTATTCTCTCCCTCCAATTTTTTCAATTTAGATTTTCAGATATTACATCAATTCGACATCTTTATTCATTTCTGGCGCATAGTCTCTCTGTTATTTCACTTCTTCTACGGTGGATAATGGTCCAAATGAGTTCCCAATTTGTTTGATCCCAACACCAACTCCACAAGACTCATTGGAAAGAAATGAAGATCGTTTTAGTGTTTGGAAGGTAATGTTATTTTTTTGCTGTGTCAAAACATGGAAGTCATATTTTGGTTGCTTTCAAACATTTTCAGCTTGTAGTTATTTTTGGGTGTGATCAAAACAGCGGATGTCATCGTCAATGTACAAATGGTTCTTAAATACTTCCAATGTTAATGCATTTTATTTATTTCCAAGCCATGATTCTGTATAAAGTAATTATGTTCTGTTTCAGTGATGGAAATAATAAATCGTATCTAATATTGCAAGACAATTGAACTAACGTTACTCGAATTTTTCGTCATTGTTTTTTCTTACTACCTCTTTCATTTGCAGGTGTACAACCTCCCCCCTCCCACCCTCTAAATGTAACACCATAAAAAAAACAAGTATAACAGCAAGTAGTCCCTCCTTTTTTGAAGTTCAAATTCTGATTTAAATTTTATTGGGCAATCCACCATGAATTTCATATTGGTCTTCATCAAACAGTCCACGAATGTAAGCCTTTTCCTAAATTTTTGTTTTGCTCATCTATTTCAATTACATTATTGTTTCTCCTTCTCGTGTGTAATCTTCAGCTTAACTGTCTTAATCCTCATTATTCTAAAATTAATTGAGATTCTCAGAAAAACTCTTGGGATTTTCCATTTTGCTAATTTAGGAGAATGACAACATATATGTCTATTACGCCTGCTTCTCTTTTCCCCCCACTTTGTACTAGATTATGATTTGAAAACATATTATTAAAATTGGTATTTCGTCAAAGCAGTTATTATGATACTAAATAAAAAAAAATGAAAACTTAATTAGATGAGCAATAGTTGGATTTTGATTTAAGGCTGTAAGCATGTGAACTTTCCCCATCTGCTTCCAAATAATTATTTGTTGTCTTTTTTACAGTCTAAAATTTTATACAGATGAATCTTCATATTTTTCAGTAACTAATTGTATATGGTCTTTATTTTTGTACATGTTTTGTTCTTTACTTTACTTTTACTTTTACTTTCTTTTTGTAATTTTGGAGATCCCAATTGAGAGGTATGCTTTAAAATTTGGGAAGTGAAGTGCTATTACTTTTCTTAAGATAATACACCGTGTGTGTTTTATTTTCTTTTGGTGTTCGATTGTGTTGTGATATTGTGATGACCGCTTTGTGGTCCAGGTTCATTTATTAGCTATTAGAAAATCAGGCCTTCTAAAGTAAGGAAACAAACATTTTATACAAAAAGAAGAAATGAATTTTTTCGTATGGTTTTGGCACAACAATGTCAGAAGAAAGCTTATACGTTCTTTAAAATTTGTACATGCAACATAAAAGTCACAGATCAGAGAACAACAACCCAATTAAGTTCTACCAGGAGTTACACTCACACTTACTACTGTTCACTGTCATGGATTTGCTATATACTCATCAAAAGTATTTTACGACTGACCATCGTAATAATCAATTAGAACGTGTTTCCAAACACCCTCTACCATATATGTGTGGGTCTCTTCTGTCAAAGAAACGATCAAAGGCAATACAATCAGATGAAGAACATGAAAATTTGAGATGAGAAAGTGTCGCATAAATTTTACTGACTAGAATTTTTTAAAACTCACAATCATTTCATTTAACTTACACTCCTCAAGTATCCATGATTACTTGTGGATGGATCCAATGCTCTAATAACTTTAGAAAATTTTAGGAACAATAAAAGAAGTCAATCAAAAATTTTCAATACTGTACTTTTTAGTTAGAGACATTAATGATGAAAATTTTTTTATTCCATGTGAAACCATAAAGTTTGAAAGAGAGGAAGGACTAGGATCGTAACCAGAAAAGAACTTAATTTGCAAGTAAGATTAAAAGATAAGTCTATCTCTATGAAAATATGTGTTTTTAGTCCTTCTCCCTTACCATAATAAGGCAGGCAACTTGGTGGCAATATTGTTAGCCAATATAATACTTCGCTGAATGTGCGAAAACTCGATCTCCGACACAGAGTTAGTTGTAAATTCAATTTTTTCTAAAATTTTTTATGTATTACTTTTACTATTGTCTTGAGTCCTATAAAAAAATATAATATCATGACTTTAAATGCAATTTATTTCTTAATAGTTTTGTTGTAGTTTTGGTTATTCCTGAATCTGGCCATTTGGTTTCCGTAATACTCTAACTCTAATATTTTGGTATCAACTTCTTTTTGGCTACTTGATTCTTATATTTTAACCTAGTAATCTAACTTATAATGATTCTATAAAATTGTTAACTTGTTATAACTGCTAGCTAAATGAATCGTAGGACAAGGCGAAAAACAAATCATTTGAAAGTAAAAAATACTTACCAACGTGAGAACATTGGCTAACATATGTGTCACCATATGATTCTTTGAAGGATGTTGATGTCTATGGACACGCTCCATGCTTATAATTGTGTAAATATATATAGTTACTGTTGCACAATGGGAACACCACAGTAGCATTGTCTTGTCTCTTCTTCTCTTTATAAGTGTGCACTCCCAAGCTATCTGCATACATTATCACCCACCTAGATTCATAAACAAGTCTATTAAAAACAATTTCTCTAACTAAAAAATCCCTACCATTCTTTAAGCAGAAAATCTGTGCATTCCCAAAAAGAAAAAATGGCAAACTCGAAACATAAATAAGTTAATTGTTGCTATTAATCAGCATTTTAATATGACAAATCCACATTGATTCTTAGATTTTATGTAGGACGTCTAACTTTTGCATAATTAAATGGCTATAAAATAAGTTTATTCAAGAAAATATAAAGGACCGGATGCCAGTAATCAGACAACGCAGTTAGTAATCGTAACATGTAGAAATCTTACTAGAATTTATCAAAAGAGTAGAAAACTAAGGTATCGCATTTAAAATTGTGCTTACTTTTTAATGTCAGAATCACAAGAGCCAAGACACCATCAAGAAGGAAAGTCGCAAGACTATCAGATCAAAACATTATTGCTTGAAAAAGTAAAACCTTTTTAGCTTTTTGTACCTCCTTTTGAGACAAGTAAAGCAAAATCGAAAACGTAAATTGGAGTGGAGAATCGGAAAAAAATATAGAACGTGAAAAATTGAAAAACTTACCCCAAATTAATTTGAGATTCTACCACTTTTAATGGAGAAATTGGATTGAGAAATTGGACATAGGGGGGGGGGGGGGGAACGGCCTTATTCAGTCTCGTCACTCTTCTTCACGGGCAATTCTATTTAGATGCCTTGATAAAAAATGTGGATCTAGAGCAAGCAAACAAAAATGACTTTGTATTGAATTGCATCACAACAAAAATGATTCCACGTGTAGATTTAAAGGACAAGTAAAAAAATACGAGGAAATTATGGCACTTAGATTCCTCGACGGCCGTACTTTGACATTTTCAAAAAATGGCCATCTTGGAGTTGGTCTCTTACACCCATCGACGGACCTGCGGACGGTTATGTTCACTGCCTGTCGATATGGCCTACAAATTCCCATAGGTCCAGCTCTCATAGCTCAAGCTCCGTGTTTGGCTGTCAATTTTTGCAGGTTCCTCTTATTACGTTATTTTGTTAGGGGTTAATTAGAGGCGTAAGGAAGGCCGAAGTAGGTAAATTAAGCACCTGATAAAGATATAAGGCAAGTACACTAACCCAACACCTCAATTCCCAAACTCAAATTCTGCTTTCCTTCTCTTCTGTTTTATCTCTCCTAAATAAGACTCCATAGAAACCAGGTCAAGGGAATTAGGGATTCAAGAACATCAATATTTAATCCCTCCGCTCAAGGATTCCACTGTATGGGGTAATCTTCACCTTGGGATTCCTTTCCTCCCCCAAAGGATTATTCCAATTCTTTCCAAAAAAAAAGAAGCAAAATAGTTTTTTTAAATCCTAATTCCTCGAAACTGAATCTTTCCAATATTATTATGATCTAATTATTTGTGAACAAGGTAGTTCTGATGTAGACATAATTCTGCTAGATATAACCTTGTGATCAGGGTCCTTCTTCCCGTATTCCTTCACCTAGCGAGAGCTTTAGTGCATCAAACTGTCCTTTTTTAAAAATCATGTTTGAGTTTTTAAACTTGATTGAATGATATTTGAATATTTGAATGATGCATAAATAGTTGTTTTAGTTCTGGACAGAGCCGCAATTGACTAAAGACAACTTCATCTATTTTGAATCAAATAGTCTATCAATGGACAACGGGCCTAAGTCAACAATAGGATTCCATTGTGCAATTCTATAGTAGATAAGAAGTCATCCATAGTGAAATCCAAAAATCAGAATGAACATCCCACTATGGCGAAATTACAATAAGTTACTCCATCACCACGAACCGCACATCCTACTATTCACAATCCATTGCTTGTAACAATTACAGTGTTAACAACCGATGATAGTTACACATATGGTAATGTAGATTTAAGATTTAAGATTTAAGATTGATAAATTTTGAACCGTATTATATACAAATACTAAACTATATGGAGAATATTTAAGAAAATAATATATTATCAATATACATAACATAAATATATCGAGTTTATGTTAACCCTCAATTTAATCATAGGTAATAAATTACACGACTTTAAAATTAGTTCTTATTTTCTTTTTATTTATCCTGGACGATTAATTTTATAATTGTTACGAGAAAAATGCAATACGCGGCAAAAGCAATAACATTAAAACGATTTCATATGCATAATTCAAATACAAATCCTTTATTAAGGACAAATAAACATTATCTAATTCTCAGCGTTATCTAACTTTTAGCTTGTCATTATTCTTTTTTGTTTTTTATCTCCTTTCGAGTGGGTATGGTCGCCTCATACATAAAGAAGAATAAAAGATAAAAAAAATAAAATAATTGAGATGACGTTTGGCAATCTAGGCGTTGCTCTAAAGTGATATTAGTTTAAATTATTTAAATTGAAAAAATATCCATAATTAAAATAAATAGTTCTCGTATAATAAATTCATTATCAATTACTACATGATAATTCATTTATTATTAATTACAATATAATCATCAACTTCATATTAAATTCCTTCATCACTACAGTCCTATCCATTGATTTGGATCGAGGATCGTTTTTGAAAATACTTCTTCTTCGATCCTCTCTTTACGGAACTTGGTCGACTTGTCATTTAATAGTCCCTGAACTTACTGATATTGTAAAACAATCAGAAAGACTAAATTTGTTTATCTATTATACTTCCCTCAAATGCAGAAGATACTTATTACTTTTGAAAAATGTCGAACTTTTATACCACTTCATATTAGGTTAAAATGGTAAACTCACTACGCCTTAATTATTCGCTTAATCGGTGTGTAGCTATTCAAAGTGGACAAGTAACCGGACGTGAAGGGGATGGGAGGGAAGGGGGGGGGAGGGGAGATGGGGGTAGTTGGGTGCCTCTTACTAGGATGACGTAATGGTGAATATGTCACACTATCCAAATAACTTTAAAACGTAATAAAATATGTATCTTGACAAAAAAGTTCAATTTTAACTGACATTACTTTTATTTAGGATTAATATCGCTATAAAATTTAAATGCATATTTTACAAAGAATCTAATCGCCATAAAACATATTTAGGATTTGATAATAATGGTTTTTTCGAAAGATGAATCATATTAATGACTTTTCTATCTAGTGAAATTATAGTTAAAACAAAATTATGTTTTTTATTTATATTTCATCTATTCCATGAATCAAAAACATAGAGTGATATATTTACATTAAGTTTAATTTATATTCCCTGGGGTTCGCCCTTCTAGGGGCTGCGCATTATTCTATGTATTACTGTTCTTGAATCTATCCCGGCTGTAGCTGTAATCGTGTTTGGAATGGTTGGCTCTCCCGTTTTTATTTTATAACGATATTTTTAATACTTTAAGTTAAAGATTTAATTGAAAATACGTTTTTTATTTTATAATCATCGCAAAGATAGCCCACGGGATGGTGTGGGCTGTTATTAGTATTGCGTATTATTTGATTTTGGAATAAGAATATATATAATATTTAGATAGATTGTATGGAAGTGAATGCATCATTTAAATGGACAGATGTTACACTAAAATGAGACTTTGATGGTGTTACCTTTATCCTTTCATTTTGAGTTGTTGTGTTAAAATTTTATGTCGTTCAAATTTTTTAAAATTCTCGACACTTCTACATTGAATATTCTAAGAATAATGTATTTATAAAAAGTTTGACACATGAATATAATTATTATTTTTTTTGAAAAATTCGAACGACATAGAGATTGCAAGTTGTAACAAGGATTCTGTTATTCCCTAAATCTTGATTCACTCTGTTTGAATGTCTAGTTAGTTGCACATGACTTAGAATTAGATGCCAATATTAAGATATTGTTTATTGTCTGTTAATATAAGATATTTATTTTTGAATTGTGCAAGTACTAATTAATTATTGATTGTTGAATTGGATAATTAATTATATTTTGATAAGTAACATGCACATACAATTAATTATAGGCCTTAATTATATTTTGACAAGTAACATTTAGATATTGACAAGGTAAGTGAGAAATTACTTTGAATAATATTCTTTTTTATTGTATATTTTTCGAACTAAAAAAATTACTCTGAATAGTAACCTTTTTTATTGTGTATTTCTCGAACTAAAAAGACGATTATAAAATTGAATTGCCTTTTAAGAAGTTGTTTGATTCATACGTTTCCCCCACAAATTGAGCCAAAAGTACTACTAAGATGTTAAGATATTTGGGCTTTTACTAAAAAGAGTCATTTATAAATGATTTGAGATCGTAATTTTTCGAAGAAAATGTAACAATATTTTTGGAGAGTCTAGTAGCGTAAACAAAAGTGAGATTCATATGTAGTATATTTTTAATTTTATCATTCTTTTTTTATCATATATGCTATGATATTGAACGTTTACAAGCACATATATAATAGATGGTAGATGGCGTGAAGAAGATCATAAGGTAATTCCATTGAAAAAGAGATCAAGAGACAACTATCACCATCACCATCACCCACGACACAAGTATAGATATTACACAATGAAATCTTAAGACAAAAGAAATGTCCACAAGAAAATGATAACTAGAGGTATGAGCAAGAACACGAGAACATTATCCAACGAATTAACAAGTGATTATACAGTTGAGCAGTAAACAAAAAGAACAACAGATGGTAAGTGTTATGGGGTAGTGTTATATTATAGGATAAAGGTGTAGTCGTGTTTAATGGAAGAGGGTGGAGATGTTGTCAAAAACCTTGTCGGAATTCATTGTCGTGAACAATCATTTGGGGTAAAGGAAGATGAGAAGCATAATAGTCTACAATTGAAACTCGATGAATAATAGAAAAAGAGAAGAAAGAGAAGAAAAAGATAATGAATCTACGCGTTGCAAATGATAGAATATTATGATGTAAGAATGATAATGATGATGAAGATGACAGAAAAAGATGAGAAGAAGAAGGTGAAGAAGCTTGGAATGATGAAAAGATAGACATCTATGAATGGTCTACTTGTCAAAAGACAATTCACGTTGCTATGGATAGTGATAAAACGATAATAATAACGGGTAGCTAGCCATATGAGATGACGATCAGATATTATTTTATGTATCAGATGTTTATGAAGTAGTACTCGTGTCAGATCATCAATATGTAGTGTGGCTTATGCACAACTATGGTAAGGGTTTCAACAAGAATGTGTGATGTGACAATTATGTTATCTATTTGAATGGACTCAAGTAATTAATATAGCTAATTGGAATTAATTTTTTTTGGTTTGATTGTTGTCCAAGATGTAGCTAAGACAGTTTGCTAATATAATTTTTTTTTTTTTTTATTGCATGAATTGTTGTTCATTGCTTAGTTTATTTATTTGCTCACTTTTTAATTTATTTACTTTCTAATACTCTTTTGGAGAGAGATTCTGAGTTCGCTTTATGCTGGCAACAAGTTAGCCACCACATTTGTGATTCCTTATTGTTATTAAAAATCAAATGATTAATTGATGCTAACACATTATAATTGTATTAACCCTCACCGCTACTGTTCGAGATTCATATGATCCATTAAGTTGAATTTAAAGTATCAAAAGAATTAACTTGGAAATTGGAATATAATTTGTCACAAATCAAATTGACCATAGTTTAAAAAATATTTATCACATGTGAGCAACTAACTATCTGCACATTTCTTTAATTTCCTTTATTGATGATAAAATAAAACAAAATGCTTACTCTTACTGTTCTTCTCAGGTTCACCTCTTTTGGATGCCCTGAGGTTTGAAGTCATTTGTTTATCACAGAACAAGTCCCCCTCAGTCACTGCCATAGTTGACCCTCTCTTCCAGATCCTCGCTTCTATGAGCACATTTATAAAGGATGAAGAATTAAGAGACAATGCTACTTTGGTTGTTATATTAGCAATAGTAACTATATATTATTTACACATATTCTAAGCATGGGCTGTCCATAGACATAAAACATCCTTTAAAGAATCATATCGAATGACGCATATGTGAGCCAATGTTCTCACGATGGTAAGTATTTAATCTTTCAAATGATTTTGTTGCTGCTCGTCATACATTTTTTAGCTAGCATATTATAACAGTTAACAACTATATAGAATAATTATAAGTGAGATACTATGTTAAATGTTAAAATATATAACCAAGTAGCAAAAGAAGTTGATAAAGAAATTATTTAGAGCTTAGAGTATTCGGAAACAAATGGCTGGATCAGGGATAACAAAACTGACAACAAAACTATTAAGAACTAATTGCATAATGTCATGATTATTATATTTTAGTCTTCAAACATGTTCTTCAAATATTCTGAAGAAGTCCAAATATGCTTTTTTCCCCCAAAATTAGTAATAACACTTGCTCTGTCTCCTTTACCTTTTCGAGTATACATTCTATATCCAATTACCAAAAGAAAAGAGGTTTTGTTTTGTTAGAATCGGAAATAAGTAGGTGTAAATGTGGAAGCTAGCAAAGCAAACCTCAAAAGACTACGAGTAAGAAGACACGAGGAAATATACCACAAGACACAAAAGATCTTAACGTGGTCGGTCAATCGACCTACGTCACAAAGGAGATGAGAATTCACATAAATGCGAGTACAAAATACAAATGGAAAACAACTTGCAACCAATTCACTCGGAATACATGGGAGGTTCACACACGTGAAACGTATCAAAGCTTGTGACCCACAAATTCTCCCCAACCACAACTCTCAAGCCCTTAAGACAGATTGTGAATGCTGATTACGTTTAGAGGAACATTTCTCTATTTATAAGAGTCCTAAACATTTTCCGACAAGAAAAGGATTCAGTCATTCAAAAACCTTTCCTAAAGGAAAACCCTATTTATGGATAAGACATTTAGGACAAATAAACCTAACATGTTTCTCCTTACAAAATCTCTACATATTAATCTCCACCTTCAATAAAAACATAACTATTAGAATTAGTCGAAAATAATTTCTCCGTTTGATTGAAAAAAACAACTCCTTAAGAAACATTAATGTGTCAGGATGTTATGATCAGAAAAGATTTAGTTTTACTGATTAATTAAGCTTTATAATGGAGAATTAAAATAGTATGAAAAAATCAGTTTAATATCGTATGATCAACACCATTTCAGTGTGCTCTCGAAAAAGTATCCGCGATGTCAAAGCGTATTTATAGTATGTAGTTGGCCCGTGAATTTACATTGTCAAGTTAATGGTTTAATTTACCCGGTTGGATATGCAGCTGAATCCTAATGTTGAATGTTAACTGGTAAGCACATATTATATAGCTCTACAGGCACTTGAGCGCGCACATGCAAGTAAATTTACATTATCAAGTTGTTGATTTGATTTTCCTGTTGGATATGCAGTTTTAACTCCTAATGTGGAATGAATCTGGCTGCCAGATTACACAAGCGATAATGTACGATGATTGAAAGTGACGGTTTTCACCAGCTGTTGTTTCTCTTCTACTCTCTTTCCCAATTTCATATATGTCAATGTTCCTTTGCTTGGGTTAATGGCACCCAATACATTACTTAATCCCCAATTTGGGTTACTTTTTGAATGGTTTCAGCGGCTATAACGAACCCCATTTCCGATGAAGGGGATCTTGATATTAAAAATGCATTGCTATTTTTTTTTTTACCTTCTCTTTTTGAATGAGGAGAAATGCTGTGAAATAGAGAAGTGACATGTGGGTCTGTTCTACAAAGCAATATAACACAAACCTTTTTTCAAATCCAATTATATTTAAGAACAAAAGACAAGTTAACTACTTCCATTTTTCAACACAATTTTCTTCGTATCGAATAAAATTTAAAAACAAAAAATCTATTTGTGCACTTCCCCCTTTAAAGTTTGAATATTTTTTGATGAAATTTCTAACTCCGTCACTAGCTATCATAATTGAGTTACTGCATGTCTTTATTTATGTCGGATCATGTTCATTTAAGCCACTTTTATAGATACAATCCATAAATGACAATATATCTAACCACTTGCTTTCTCTTACAAAAATAAAAATTAGGGGTAAGAAAAAGAGAATGAAGGGTGATTAAGAAAAAAGATCCAAACCCTCACTTCTAAGCTATAAAATCTAAAATATCAATAATTAATTATTAAAATTTTCGATTGTCATGGGTTGCTTGCCGAAAAGAAAAATGATTGCAATAATACAAAACACTACTAAAAATGAAATTAGCAAGGGAGTTAAACATCTTATAAATGAAAACTAATTTTATTTAGCCGATAACTTTTTGTAATCTTTAAAAGTACCAATAAATTAGTGATGATATTTAGCTAATTTGATTAATTTTGGACAGTGGTCGAAGCCCGGTTTTATTTTTTTCACAAAGCATATACTAATGGATATATTATTTCTAGATCGAAAAAATATTTAGTACATGCAATGTGATTGCTTTCGATAGAGCATAATATTCTAGATTGTCATGCATACAATGTTATTAAAAGTAAAATAAAATATTTAATAAGTTATTGTGTCGAGTTCGATTGTAATAGAACTATTAGATTCATGACATGTGAAATAAAATTGAAGTGAATTCAAGAAAGAATCTAAGAATAGCTTATATAAGTTGATACTTGATAAGTTGGTTGAAAGGAAGTATAAGTGGAACATATCGAACGGTAGATTTTAGGATTCTTTGTAATTATTTCTCTGTAATTGCTCGTAAATTGTAATTTTAATGATTAAAGTTGTACCGACCAAAAACGAGCCCGCGAGTGGCGCCACACTTTCCTACTATGGAAGCGAACCAACAAATCTAAAACCCAAACATTTACCAGCAGTTCTTCTTCAACCATAATAACAAAAACATATGCGGAAGACTAATTTCATTAAAATAACCAATACTCAAAAATTCATAAAAATTGATCAACATCATCCCCAAAAATCGTGGAAAGTCAATCACATCAAGACATCTATTCTCAAATTACTAAAGTCTAAAGTCTTTAGGAAACTAAAAATAAGTAAAGATGAGTCCATGTCCGAACTTCAAAACATCAAGACGTGAAAGGAGAGAATCCAGTCCGAGATAGGAACCGTAGCAACCCTGAATTTGATATACTGAAGACTGGATAGAGTAGCGGACGAGTCGAAGTTCGTTGGCGGGTTTGCTGCACTCCACAATAACAAAGAAGAAATTTACAAGTAGGGGCAGACCAAGAACACGTAATAGTAGGTATAATCGGCCAACTCAAAATAGAAAACAAGATTATCAAAGTAACATTATAAAATTCAATAACAATAAATCACACAGGGTTGGTGCAACAAAACAAGTACAAGAACCATGCCTTTCACAACACATGGAAACAACACTAAGCGCACCTATGAGGGCCTCAGCCTCAATCACCATACTCATTTGGGAATAGGTCTTCCAAACTTGAGTATATTAACATGATTAAAGATTACTTCTCTTATTCTTATCGTGTAGGAACGTGACACTCCGATCCCATAATTCTACGTGTCGGAACGTGGACACCCGATCCCAATTCTACGGTCGCGAAAACTGCCACCCGATCCCTTAATACTACGTATTCGGAACGTGCACCGATCCCTAATATACGTGTCGGAAATGACAACCAACCCTAATACTACGTGTGTGGAAAGTGTACACCCGATCCACTAATATAATTATAGTAATTTTATTTCATCAAGTCTTGTTATCGCCAACGCCGTCAGATAAAAAGAGAGATTCAAGATTACTTAAAGGTTCAACTAGTATCAACATTCTAATCCTCACAATTAAAAAATTAAACATAACAAACCCACAATCAAGCATATAAAAGATTTACAATACACCCAATAGCACTATTACTCGCTATTAAGAGTTTACTACGAATAGCATTAAATCCTAAACATCCCTCCACGAAGGAATTGCTGAATCACAAGTTACTTCTCAATGTCTTTGCTTTCCTTTCGCTTCTCCCTTTTACTCGCTCGTTCTCCCCTTTCTGTTCTTTTATTCTCTTCCTTTCCACAATTCTTTTTCTTTTACCCTAATTACATATAATTCAATATGCATAAAAGATAACCCATTGTTTATTTTAAGGCTACTTCTTAACCCCAAGTAAATACTTACTCCAACTCACCCCACTAATTACTGAAGTTTTCCATGAATAGTTCCCAAAAACGCCCCTTAAAACATTTAGCAGGAATTCCGGACACAGTCGAGGTTACACGCGACCGGTGATGGCCAGTCGTGTCTGTGAAGTCGTCCTCTTCCCTGCAGGTGCGTCACAGATTCAGAGAACTAAATTCAGTCAAGGGTTTTGTGACGGTCCGGGCGTATTACGACGGTCCGCTGCGTGCAAGTTCCGTCGCGGAGTTAGAGAGTCGCATCCCTAGTACCCAGATTTCAGAGTTGAAGGTTTTGGCACGAAGCGCGAGGAAGGACCGTGTGCCTATGATGCGTACGTGCTACTTGTCGCGATTCCCCCGGGGCAATGAGGGAGCAACAGTAAAATACAATGTTTGGGCACGACGGGGTCCATGCGGTCAGTGCTACATGGTCAGACGGTCCGTTTTGCGTGCTACGTCGACCCAGTCAATTTATCACAAATGATTATACGCCGAAACGCCTAAACAGGGTCGTTACAAAAGTAAATCTTTAATAAAGAATTAGTATCAATGTATACATAATATCCAATGTCTTATCTGTAAAAAAAATAAATATAAAAAGCTTAATGGACCGCTCCTAATTAATAATTGCTTTTTAACTTTATGTCATTTCTCAATTGGCTCGTGCGAAAAATTTTCAATGTATTATAAGTATATAATTAGTTTTTAAAAAGAAAAGGTTGTTCGAGCAAACTATTTTAAATAAAAACCTGATTAGTAAAATGATAATAAAAATCACCACTTAATAATAAGATATTAACTTTTTATTCAATAATATAACTTAGTTAAATTGTCTTAATTAACACGAAATATACTATGATCCAATGATTATTGTTAAAGAAGTAAAAGCATAAGATTCGAATTAAATGTTGATTTTTTATTTAAACTTAATGGTTTTTTTTACTCATTCTAATGAAATAATCAACAAAAATGTGAGTGAATAAATCTCTATTACTCATTTGTGTTTACTTTTTCTTAAACACATTATCATTTTCACATTTTAACAGTAGTAAACCATGAAAAAGAAAATTTAAATTAATATCTTATTTCTTAAGATAATAAATATATATTTAGTTATTGTATAAAAATGAAAAATAAATGAACACAAGAAACAGATAATCTTTTTATTTCCTGTATTATTTCAAAATCAAACGCCGGCGGATTATAAAATTAACAAACATACTTGAAGTTATATTTTAAATTTGATACAAACATGCAAAAACGTTTAACTTTTACTATATTTTTCAAAATTTGTCCTAAATTATTAATTTTTAGTAAAAATGGTTTCATATTAATTAATTAATTTCACATTTTATTCTAATTTTAGGGAAAAAAAAGTATTCGAATAATTAAACTTAAGTGCAAAATGAATAACCAAACACAAATTCCCATTATTTCAAAAAAAAATCAGTTGGAGTTTTTGTAACAGACATTAGTTAGTTCTATATGAGATATAATTTATGACATCTATATAATATTTATTTTGATAGATTACTCTTTTAGTGAAATTTTGGTTGAATGGCTCAGTGGTAATTAGTCAAGTAATTTCAGGAGAAAATGAGGAATGTAGACCATATTTAAAAAGAAATAATATATAAATATAGCTTTTAATTTGATCTGATCAATTTAACATCTGTTCTGTATTCATTAAAGGTGACAGGAGCATTTACACTTCATATAATCTTTGAACAAGTAGACAAACGTGTTCTACAAGACATAATTACCTGGAGATTTTATTTGGGGATTATTTTTGCAGAAATTTCCTACCAATTGTCATGCAAAATTAAGAAATTCCTGAATTCTAGACTTTTTTGCCTGCGAAAAATATTTCCCCAGACAATTGGTAGGTAGTTTTAGCGCAATTTTTGCAAATTTATTAGCTGAGGAATTATTTAGGGAAAATTATTTGGAACTATCATTTTCATATGTAAATTTGCAAGTTATGAAAAAAAATACTTTTAAATTTGTTTGAAAGAAAATTTTGAAATAAACATATTTGCCGATCAAGTTAGAAATAATTACTTAACAAAATTGTTCAAAAATAAATCTATATGTGGTATTTATGTTCTACGAATTTTGTTCGGCATTTATTTCTTGAGGATTTACTTGGGAATTTTTTTACTTTTAGAGTTAAATGGAGATTTTATTATTTTGAATTTGATTGGCCATTTTTTGAGAAATGCATACTCAAACTTTTTTAAATATAATTTAATAGGAAGTTCGTTTTAATCTAAGAACTTTGTTTATTTGAAAACTTTGAAGAATATTTTCATTAAAATAAATTATTTTATTTTTTATACAATCTTACCAAATGAGTAAAAATTTATGCACATGATACACTATCACAAAATTATTCTAACGAAATACAATACTTATTGTTCAAGCTTTAATTAATTTAATTAAAAAGATAAAAATAAAATTGGTTGGTAAATAAATTTGATAAAAACTTATGAATATAAATGATAAAGTAGGAATTAATTTGAAACATAAATAAATTTAATGTTAGTGCTCCCCTTCCCTTTATTCTCTGCCCTCCTCGACCTTCCTTTCCCGCTGCCTGGCTCCTGCCTTCATACCTTTTCTTCCTCTCCCCTCCCTGTTGCTCCCTCTCCTGTGCGCATTTTTTTCCCCAATCGCCACTCGGTGCCTCCCTTTTAATTTTTTCTTTTGCCCTTCTTTTCAGCGAACTCGAACTTTCCTGCTAGGAACTCACCATCCCCTCGTCCGTCCACCTCTTCACTCTTCTCTCATAAACTGCCTACCCCCCCCTGCACCTCCCCACTTCAAACATTATTCTTGGAGATCTATTTGATAATGGCCCCAGCTAGTTAAAACTTACTTCACGTGAACATAGTTTAGTTCTTTAATCGAGTTATATTAGAAAGGCCACAGTTTCAACATGTCAGTTTTTTGACATAAAGGAAAAAAGTATAAGGGTATAATTGTCTTTAGAGCATTTTATAAGATAATGAAGGAGAAGGGTTTATTGTATCTTGTAACAGTGATGTTGAGCCGTTTTGGAGAAGAGGTGAAGCCATGAATTGAGCCGTTTTGAGATGATATGATATTGACTGAGCTATGTGGCGGACCGAAACCCGAATGGTGAAATAAAAAGCAGTATTCATTTTATTAAAATTTAACCTCACTACTATAGGTTTAACATGTGTCTTTTTTGCACTACAAAAAATCCATCCATTAAATGTCAAAATCCAGAAAAAAATCAAATGAACTTAAAATTGGCTCCTAGCAAGTCATTAACGAACTCGAATTGGTAATTAAATTAGTAGCCTCAAAGAGTCTTTTGTTGCGGAGAATGAATTATTTATGACCCTCCCAAAAATATGTGTTACCTCAAACTAACTTCACATACAACTTTATCAATAGAAAATCAAGTTTGGCACACAAACAAAAACAAAAACAAAATTTCCCACATCGATACTATTATTATTTTTCAAAAAATAAAATAAAATTACTTTGAATCTCGATCGAAACTTCACAATGAGGCCATCATCATCAACATTTTCTCTTGTTATTTTAATCATTTCGTTGTTGTTATCGCGGTCATATTTATCGGATGGTGCAGTTGAGTGCAAAGAAATAGCTCAACGTATTAAACCTTGCATAGATTGGATGTCAATTGGGTACAGAAGTACTGGCATTGTTCCAAAGACTTGTTGCAATGAAATGTTTAGGCTTAATGGCATGGGAGTAAACCGAGAAGCAGAATTAGCAATTTGTGAATGTTTTAAATCTGAAATGCAAGATTTGAACATCGACGATAAAGTATCTATATCAATTTCTGAACGTTGTGGAGTCCTCTTGCCCTTTCCTATCGTCCCAAACGTCAATTGTTCCGAGTAAGTTTAATTAATTATTCAATCTAATATCGTACCTCTAAAAGTTATTATAAATTATTCTTTCTATCGATATTTGATTCATCATATTGTACTTTTTTGTGACAGGATATGAGTCTTGGAGTGGTCGATTTGGAGGACGTAGAGTATCATCAATCTATCGTGACGAGAACTTATTTGTTATGAAAAACTAACATGTATAGTATATAGCTTGATTTATTTAGGATATATGATTACTAACACTACTATCCACAAATCGAACTAAATGGAGAAGGATTATGATAATCTTTGAGCTTCACATAAACTCCGTAAATTTTGGCTTGAATTACTATGTTTCTTTATAAAATATCTAATAACCCTTTGCGTGTATAGCTTTTTTAACATTTTATTTTCAGAATTGTCACATTGCCACTAAAGTCTAAAGATTATACGGGCCATTGGTGGCGAAGTCAGAATTTTAAATAAGGGGTTGAGAAGCAAAACACACGAACTAGTAGGGGGGGGGGGGGGGGGTTCGACATCTATTATACATATCTAAAAAAATAATTTTAACCATGTATAAAACAGTAAATATTTTTCGCCAACCCCTCAGTATGATGCCTCTGCACCGGCGGGCGCCGACGAAGGGTGTCGAATTGAGGTTTATGAATAGAAAAGATCTACAATATCTTTTCTTTTTCAATTTTCTCCGAGTTCATTACTCTCCTGGCCAATTTACGTTACATTTTTTATTTTTCAAAAGTCAAATAATTTAATTTAGACAAAAGAAAAATAGTATTTTTGTCTTTCAAAAGCTTAGTTACACAGCCTACAAATTGAGTACGTAAAGAACTATATAATGAAAAATATACCGTAAAACGTTCGTCTGGTATCTTTTAGTCTGATATACCAGATCAATTTAAGCACTTAAATGATTTTAGTCTTATATTCCTAACCTGTTAGGCAGTAGGCGAATTATGCATTCTCATGACTTATGAGCCATGCGTACGTGTAGTTACGAATAGAAAACAAACATGTTTTGTTAAGACTATGATCCTCGTTAACTCATGATTGCTTCCTTGATTCATTTTGCCTCTTTTTTTTTTCTTTTTTTTTGTTCTTTTTTTTTCTATTTGACACCATTTCGTGTTCACTTTGGATTCATTCCTTGCATATTATCGGATTATTTCAAGTCAACCATATTCTCGTTCAAATGGAAAAGAAGCTGATAGAATGTGATAGATTCATTATTTCGTTTTGATGAGAGACAAAAAGGGAGAAATTAAGTGGTGTGGTAAGAAATAGAATGACATAGGGAGCTAGAGACACGGGGTGATTCCGCCAAACGGGAATATGAGGTTGGGATGGGGGTGGATTGGGGGGATGAAGTGGACTATTTTGTTGGAGAGGAGGGGGGTTGTCTTGTGTATTAGCGAGTGTAGGTAGGGAACAGATTGTAAAGGGTTTAGGGGGCTGGGGTGGGCGTAAGGGGGGGGGTCGTGGAGAGGCCTAGTTTGGTGAGTAGGTGGAAAGCGTTGGAGGGTAGAGAGAGGTCTGTGGGCGGTGATAGGCGACGGAGGGGGGTGAGGGCCGGTCGATCTGCAGGTTAGTTGTGGGGAAAAGTAGTGGGTTTGAGGGAGACGGGTGGGGTAAGGATATAACAAGTATTAGGTCACATATTGGTTTAAGTGAAGACAAGGTGGGTGAGGCAGAGGGGAGGGGGAAATGGGTGTAAGGAAGGCTGTAGCAAGGACGGAAGTAAGGTGGGGAGTGTAGGGGTTGTGTTAAGGATGCAAGTGGACGAAGGTGTGGGGGATTGATTGGAGGGACGGGTTTATGGTAACGTTAATCGGGGGTCTGGGTGAGTTAAGATGTGGGTGGGGGAGGTTCGGTGGTCGGTTGTTTGGTGATGATAAAGTCGAGTGACCGTGGCTTGTGTATCGGGGTGGGTATTGGTATCCGCAAAGAACATGAAAATATATGCGCGAAAAGAAGTCCAAGATCAAGTAATAGAGTTATTTGTCAAAGTCAAAAGTAATATATTAGGTACAAGTCAATATAAATAAGAAAACCTGTAATATTTATTAAGGAAGGAAAGTTGTGTATAATAAGGATTCTAGAATCCTTGTTTTAAAAATAACGTCTTACCTTATTAGCAGGGGATTGTACAAGGCAACACTATATAAGAGTACATAATCAGAGAATTCCCCAACGACTTCACCAAACAGGGGCATTAGTCATCACGAAGTCTTCAAATTGATAGGATTGCTACGGTCAACATTCTTGAGTTAGAAGGTTTTTAATGTGTAAACTATTTGGTCTTGTTTTTGTTCTTGACTTGTTTAACAGTTTATTGTAGCAAAGGGTGAGTTTGGCTCTTTGTAGGGTTGAGTCTTAGTAAGAGTGTGGTAACAAAGGTGGGTTTGACCTTTTGGAGAGATCGATTTGGAGTCCAATCGAGGGAGTAGTGAGATAAGACTTTTTGATTATTGAGTTGGGAATCACAAAATCTTATAGTTGAATTAATAAAACGAGTTTTTTTCCTTCCTTGAGGGAGGAAGGTTTAATTCAATAGTTGTGTGTATCTATTCTGTTTTACTGACAAGCAACTGCCACGACCTGGTTCGTGTTCTGGGGTAAGGTTTCTTCACAACACTATCTAGAGTTCCTCATTTTCATTCCATTGTTACCATAATGACAACAATAAAATTGTAGCTTAGACTTTTATTGCTAGACTATTTACATGATTGAATAATTCAATATATGGCGCAAAAATTTTGGAGGACCTAAAAAGGAAAGGGAAATGACACTTCATGACAGTCTAATGATGTTGAAATTTTCTCAATTTCTTAGTTGTATGTATATAAGGTCCTTTTGGTTACATTTGATTGTTGAATATTTATTTGTTCTGCCAATTGCTCCAACGGACCTCAAGCAACATGTTGATCTTCCATCAGTTGATGTTTCCCTATCTCGAGAATAGCATCTCTATTTTAGAGAGGTGGTGATAAGGCCTGTGTACACTTTACCTTCTTCAGACTCCACTTTGTGAGGTTTCTCTAGGTATGTTGTTGTTGTTGTTGTTGGTCACTTCATCACTTTTCTCTACTACTTCTAGTTCTTTTATGCATCTACATATGTGATGCATCATTTTTGCTATCCATTTGATGTAGTTCATTTCCTTTGTTACCACAACACCATCAGTTCTTCTTTCAAGGAAATAAGGTGGCAAATAAATTACATAAGACGACGTTTGAATGTCACTAAATTGAGTAGTATAGGCAGATAGTAACCTATAAGATGACACAACGTAATAACAAACATGGTTGGTCAATTATAAAGTTTCAGGTTATGTAGTATACACTATACACTGAACATCTTACGTTATTATTTTCTCATCCCATTAAACTTTAATCTTTATCCATTATACCTCAAACATTTTGATTAATTAGATTGAAGCATACAAGTTCATGTGAGATGTTTGATTTTTACGTTTGAATAAGGTTAATATGTTGATATTCAAACATATTAAGTTATTTGAGATGTTATTCTGTTCGTGTACTTTAAATTCAATTTTTCGGACTTAGTTTTGAAAACTCTTGAGTATTTAGTGTAAATATGAGATTCATATGAAAGGTATTGTCTTCTACTGTATGAAAGACTCTTAAGATCCGATGAGTCATCTGCTTCTTTGTTTAGTAGAAACTCTTTCATGCTATTGCATGAAACATTTGCCGGGTCACTTATTATTGTCTGAACTATCTTGAGAATTATGGTTGCGCTCTTCTTTACTGTTGATCCTTATCGAGAATTTCCCCTTTTTTCCACACTGCCCTGAAGATACCAATATAGGCTTTACACCATCCCTGCTTGCATTTTTATAAAAAAGAACGATAGTGATTGTCAAGCTTGACTAATAGATATGGTTCCCCTATAAGGAGAATGTGTGCCATGTGTTCCTTGGTAGCACAAACAAGATCATGTGTGCTAAGTCCTGTTACTCTAGGTTGAAACTAAGTGTTCTTGAATATCGCAAATTTAATAGGTATAGCATATTAGTCATATGAATTGAAGTTAACATAATTATTGCTTACTCTCTAAGATGATGATAATCCTTCTTTGTCGAATGCTTCTGTGACGTCCAAAAAATTTTAAATTCTGAATTTTATAGTTATTCTACCATCTATTTTTTGCAGAGATGGGACTTGAGGCTCACTGTATTAAACATGAGAAGTGGATGACATGTTTGAGCAAGGTGTTGGCACCAAATGTATAATAAACCAGTACAACAATAACATCAATTTCCCAAAACAAATAGATAAGTATTGGAAAAGAAAATTATTAATATGCACGGAGAACAAAGAGCTTTTACAAGTCTTTATTTTATGTATTTTAGATGAGTTGATCTTTAATTTAAGTCTATAGCTAAAAGAACTTATACATACATAATATAAGTTAGTTTGTTGGATCGGGATTAGTTTGTTGTCATTTAAGGTGCAATTTGAACTAAGCCAGACATATCATAGTTCCCCAACTCTATGCTTTCAAGTAAGATCACTCCCCTATGCTTATAGAGGTACTTCCTGTTAACTTATTGCCTGATAGATTAATGACTTCAAGAATAGTTACCTTTAGTATTTCTAATTCATAAACAAGAATTCTAATCTTTATTTTTAATTGGAGCAGTAGTGTAAGTTTGGTTGCACTTTCATTACTATACCATCTTACTTTTCGTGGCCTACTATGAGATCATGTATCGCAAGGTGAGAAATTTAGACTCACATTTACTTTTAGTATTTTTTATTTCAAACACAAGACTTTCAAAATTTAGCTTTAACTTGAGTAACATTTTCGTTAGCTTTAACTAGAGTAATTGTTTCATGCATGTGTAAAGCACAATGCAGTTTCAACATTCAATACTCTAAATCAAGAAATAGAAAGCTGGTAAAGATTATATCAAATGTCATTCTACATTTGTAGAGATATGTTATCCTAAGATCTATGTTCTATAAATTGGCTTAAAATTGTATGTATGTATTGTTGCCAATCTGTGTTATTAAAATCAGAAATTACTGGTTGTAATAAATCATTCAGAAACACGAAGTAACTGAGATTTTATTACCAGTATAAGAGAGACCAAAATTTGATTGTCAAAAATAATTGATCTGTAAAATTTACCAAATCTAAATACTCCTTTTTTGAATAATTTAGGAAGAAACTCAAGTCCACTGAATTCACAAGGTGTCCCCCTTAAGGAAATGCTTCCCTCTAGTAAGCCGAGGTTTGGATTTGGAATATAACCTCCCAGGTAAATGATCTTAATCAGTAGAGTATAGATACCAAACTCTACTGTTAGCGAATCAATCCACACATGAAAGTACACACGAGAAATATTTGTTTAAGAAGAAGAAGATCAGAAAATTCGTTGAGAAATATGTCTTACGACTTGAATGATATTTATAGGCAAGAAGAATTTATTCTGAAAGGTTGCAACCCTTTCCAGAATTGACACGACTTTGCAAATGGTATTGCTGTTCCTGAAGTTGCAAACCTTTCAGAACATGGTGTGATTTTTAATATAAATAATGGGAATTTAAAAACTGGTCCCTGCGCGCGGATCCGAGTCGGGTCTGGTTAACAAAAAGTTGGAAAAATTTTTCGATAACTTCTTTTATCAACATTATTGAAAATAATTTTTTTGCCATTTATTAATTAAATAAATAACTAATATACGAGTTTTGTCCACAAATTCTCTTCTCGTCGATCTTTGAACAAGCCGAATGCCGAAGCCGTAGCTTAGCCAGCCGAGCGAGCGACCGTTACGACGGCGCGATGGGGTCCCTCTTTCCAACCCTTTTAACAATTATAGAGTGTTTATTTATTTAAACTCTCCTAGTTTTCATTTCCTTCGATGAGGGACTATTGCCTTTTTTCATAAAGCATTTAGAGGACTTTTCAAGTTTCCCAACCTTCAAGTTCTAAACTTTTCCAAATTCTCTCCTTCCTCTATTTGCCCATCAATTCTTGCTACATACCCAACATCCCCCCACATTATGGGGAATAGTTATACCATAGGATTCAACAGACAATTGTGTACTTTTAAAACAAACAAGCACTGATAATTGCATATGGGAAAGAAGGTTCCCCTTGGATTTCCTATGAACATAACTGTCGGATATATCGGTTCCAATCGGTAGATGTGATACTTTGACCGTCTAACTTTTTGGTGTATACCTAACAACCATCTTGTCACACAATTAACCTTTACTGTTTTGATTCTTAACGGTTGTGTTTCCGTTTCAGCCATGAACACCTCTGGTTTCATGAGTGTATAGAGATAGGCTTTTGACATAAATTTCTCTTTAATCGGCTTCCACTTCATACTCACATAGGTGATTTCTAACCGTTTGCATCGCTCGTAGATACACTATTTGGTCACATCTATGAAACTTAGCCATCATTAAACTTTAACGTTTTACTCATTAACAAGCCTTAAAGTCTTACAAAACTTTTCCTGCACATTTAGGTCCGTTGTCTGTCTTCACATATGAGAATGGAGTGAGTAATGGACAATGTCGACCGTCACATCCACACTTTTTTTTCCTCCTTGAATCTATCTCTTGGTATCTCCAGTTTGCTAGATAGAGTGTACCGTCATGTTGACTTGTTCCTAACCGTAAAGCCATTCCCTAGATATTTCACTGCCTCTCTCACCTAGGCCCGTTCGTTAGTGGATCCTGACCACAATTATCGCTTGACTTTACATAGTCACTTGCGATTAATTCCACTACAGAGCAGTTGTCTTACGGTGTATGTCTAACGGTCGTATATGAGAGACTTCCATTGTACCTAACGCTTCCTGCCCCTACCATATTGCTGCTTGACTATCGCAATGTATTCAAATTGGTCCAACAGGTTTTTGGCAAGAATAGAATATCTCTAGTAATTCTGGATCGCATTCCTATTCTTCACCGCCTTATCCAAAGCAATGATTCATATTCCATTGTGGAGCGATCAATACCATGCTTTGGAAGATTTTCCAAGAGACAACTCCTCCACCAAGTATGAATAACATCCATTCGTGGATTTTACATCATTTTGACCCGGTGATCCAATTTGCATCACTATATCCTTCAATCACAGCAGGATATTTATTATAATGCAAAGCATAATGTTGTGTTCATTTTATATATATATACACTTCATATTTTCTTGTAGTTGATGCTTTACATTGTCATTTGGTGATGAAGAATAAACTTATATGCTAATATCATCTTCACAAGCATAAGACATGTACAAAAATGATAAACTTATGATAGATAGTTTCAAATATGTATGTTGGCAAAATCAGATGCATAGACCAAAGTAATTTGTGTTGCTTGTACTTACCATTGGATCTTATCTCATAGATTGTATGTCATCTTCTCAATGTTTTGACTCAATCAATTTTTATTTCTTAAAATGATTAGCGATTGACTTTTCTAATTTTCTTCTTGCTCGTACAATTATTTGCTATACCACAAAACACACTTTTACTATTTTAGAACAATTATATGATGTGGTTCACATATTTTATCCTCTGTGAAAAATAATTAACAGTAAAATTTAAATATGAAGAAATTTGATAAAGTCAAAAAAAATTATTTATTGCTTTGACAAACCTTGGTATAATTAATCTTAAAATAAGTATGACTTTTACATACTTCACAATGTAATAGATATACGTGACTAAAATTTTGATGTATACATCAAATACAAACATAACATTAATAGTTGACTCTTATCATGTAGGTGTAGAGTGAATTCACCGGACTTTCCACTAATTCACCATCTTGAGAAGAAAGAACTGAAAGTTCATTTTATTTTTTTGAAAAAAGATCATACAATTGAATCTCAATATTTTAAACTAAAAGTAAAATTCATTAATATGTATGTACATCATCAAATATTTTTAACGTCTTCATTTGAATGACTTAAAGTCTGTTTGTATTGGCTTAAAAAGTAGTCTTTAAGTCAATAAGAAAAAGTCAAACTGAAATAACTTTAAGTCAAAAAATAAAAAGTGCGGTGAGACCTACTTTTATTTTAAGTCATTTTAAACTTATTTTAAGTAATTTTTGTTCTTGTCAAACACTTCCTAACTTATTCTAAGTCATTTGTTCATTATTTAAGGTTATTTTTTTTAATTTGATAAACATTTTCAAATGTTAAAAACGGACTTACATGTAGGTTTAACCAACTTTAAGTTCAATTAAAACACCTTTTTTAGACACTAATGCATTCTCAAGAAATAACATATAAATTATATAATTGATGATATATTCCCGGTAAGGCTTGTTTACATAATTTTTAAGACGTATGTAGGTGCATAAATCATGTGCAAGATTAGTTATCCAAAAGTAAGATCATCTTACTAGTTAAACCATATAATTTACTTAATTTGTTTTGGATTTTTCATTCATCACACTTTATTAGGTGTAAAATTCTTCCTACACGGTGAAACATTACCTCTCTTTTGGTTGGGGGACTGTAAACGGCTTGAGCCACACTTGAAAGTCTATCTGAACTTATCTGAACTCCGCTTTGTAACTTGTTCCGGCCAAGGTCGCCCGGAGCAACGATGAGTCTTCTTGTCCACATTTTTGTAGCTTTCCCTTCCGGTAAACTTATCCTCTAAGTCATAGGTAAGGGATTAGGAAGGTCGTTCTAGAGTTAAACTCTATATGCATGACTGTTTAGATTAATGAAAGAAGTGAATTTTCTAATATCTTGTATCTCTCATTCATAAATGTGGCGCGCTTCACCGCTCATGAATAAGAACTCTACTTAGACTTTGCTTATGAAGACATCTCTGACCATTTAAACTTTGTGCTCTGATTCAATTTTGTCACGACCACGTACACCCTAGATGTGTAACAATGGCTAATAGAATCCCGAAGGACTCCATACAAGCGACTTAGCTTTCACAACTTAAGAAATAGAACAATAAAGAGTAAAACAATCATCTTAAGTCCAAAACAATTTTATAGAATAGTGAAAGTCTAAACACATGTCTGATCAACATAGCCATCTAATACAATCAAATGAAATTGGGCCTAGCCCATACATCTTGTCCAAAAAAAGAAATAAAAAAGAGAAACTAAAATGAAAGTAATTGGTCTTCGAACCATGAGGACTCACCAAGGTCGGGGAAGAATCAAAGTCCAAGATCTAGCCACTAAAATGGGAACCATGTATGTCGGACCCTAGATATGGAGAAAATATAGGCAAGAGTATGTGTTAGTGCAAAAACATTTAAAATATATTCTTGCCTATATTTAGAAAAATATATATTTAAAATATGATAAAAGGGACATTTCATTTCATAACATACAATTGACCAAGTAAAACATGATATGAAAAATTTAGAAAGATAAGTCATAACATCATGGCCAATGCAAGCTAAATTAAAACTTTAAACACATATGAGATATTCCTTTAGTAACCTTAGTTCACTATAGTCTTGTTGTGGGAAATTATCCTTAATTAACATAGATATCATGTGAGCACAACATGATCACCTGATGTTTCCAACACTAAAAGGATCGTTCTACTTACCTAAGGTAGAACCAAGAACTTTTAGCAGCCTAAGTGTATCCACTAGCTAATCATCCTATGAGGGCACATAATTTATGGGATAAGGAGATTGATACTTGAAATTCGAACTCTACTAATGGAAGAGCATCCATCTCGTCAGACTTCTTCTAGAAACCCGATCTCTACTTACAGTAGAGCTCATATCTCAATGGCAATATCCACTTGGTGCTAAGCATAACTTCGTGGAATAGTATTTTCTTACTTATACTCATTATCCATGGAAATACATGACATCTTGTGAATCCTAACTAGTTCACTAGGATAGCTCTTATTCATTGATTTAATTACGTAAGAATAGTCTTTCAACCTAAGAATCCTTTCTATGTAAGAAAACCATTCACATCATGCTAGTATGTGTTTGTGAAAATAGCCTTTCACAACACAACACAACATAAAACATCATCATTTGGGACTTTACTTTAAAAACACCCTTTAACATCACATAGGTTCCATAAGATCATGTATAAACTCATACTTTTCCCTTTCAAAATTCAAAGTTTGCTCTCAATCACAAAATCCAGAAATCATGGTTTAGATAGGTATGTTGTCATACAAAATCTAGAAATCGTGTCTTAGATAGGTATTTTGTCATAAATTAATTTAATTTTATTACTTCATGCTTCGGATCATAAAATTTCTCTTTCATAATCAACAACCCACATCATATGATCACAATTTGAAAAAATGAGGGTTCACATGGGTTTATAGGTGAACATCATAAAAGCATTGAAAATCATCAATTCATGCATATTCAGACAAAATTAAATCATTAAGATAAATAATCAAAGGAATCCATGGTGATTGAAAAAAACCCTAACTAATTGGGGAAATCCACCTTTTGGAATAGAGGGATTTTGGGGACTCCATGAATATAAGAGATTTCATGGATGCAAGCTACCATACCTTAAGTCCAATTGCTTATATTCAATGGAGTAATTGAGATCTTAGCTTGAAATCCTATGTTGAATCTTTTTCTTCTTCTTTTAACCTTTCTAGAGAGAGAATATTTGGGAGGAGACTTGATTTCTTTTGGGAAAATTGGAAGAATGAATTAAATGGGGTGAATTTGGGGGTAAAAATACTTATATAGGGATTCTAAATATAGGCAAAATGACATAGTATAGGAATTAATCAATTAATTAATTAGGAAAAGATCTAATGGCCCCTGAAAATAACTGTCAAACAGTGACACACGACACCATTATCACGGACCGTAGATGGACCTACGCTCTGTCTTGCACATCCATGGTTGGGTGGTCTGGGACCTGATCATTGGGAATCAAACCACGGACTGTGGACCCCTACGCTTCGTAGGTCCAGTTGTGGTCCTAGGCTTGGACAACTTTTTGGGTGGGCAATCCATGAAGCTGACCTACAATACATGGGTAAACCTACAGACCATTTGTGGTCCTCGTGGATGACACCTATAGGTTCTGAATTTTTGTTCATTACCCTTTTTCGAATACAGGGTGTTACAATCACATATTTTTTTAGGTCGTGACAACAAACATGATTAGTCAAGTGATAATAAGCAAGAGAGTGTTCGTTTAAAAAGGGACAAATGTTAACTAATTTAAGGAAATGGTGGTGGAATTCATGATTGAAAATTTGATGCTCCTGCCAGTTATTTATACAAAATTTGGTGTTTCATGTTTGTTATGGAGCGCAATTATGCAAATTATAATAGTTATAACATACAAATATGATTTTAATGTTTGCTAAACCTAAATTTACTCTTAAAAAGTTGTACATATCTCACTTAAGACATGCAAGTATCTAAAGTTAGGATTGATTAAACTAAACTTCATAGATAATATTTGAAGTTAAATACGATTAAAGTTTATAAAAAAGAAAGATTGAATTAGTTAATGTTTTTCACTTTTTTGTCATATATAGAATAAACCAAATATTAATTACCAAATACTGGATGTTGCCAAAGTATTGGCGATACTTTATTCTTATATAAATTAGTTAAATTAGCTTGGATGAATTTTCAACGGATTAAAAGAGGGATGAAAAATTTACACAAAAGGTTTGATTATTTATTGACAATACTGTTTGATGAACATAAAGCAACCAATTATATAAGAAAAGTAAACCTGATTTTCTTGAGGTATATATTGATTTTCTTCACTCTTAGTTCGTAATTATGCGTTTGTCTTAATATTCTTGTTTGTTTTATATTTTTGTTTTGATACATCCAAAAATCTATTTAATATTTTTTTAAAGGAAAAATTATGTAGTTAAGCAAATTTATACTACTTAATTTACTTATCATAGCTATAGTTTGCTATAATTACCATTTACGATTAATATTATATATTAATTACGTGAGCTGACTTTGAGTTCGTATAATTAGCCACGTTTATATACGTATAATTCGTCATAATATACAAATACATATGTATAATATACAGTTATCTAATCGATATACATATATAATTCATCTCTCTCCCACTCTCTGCCCTTTCTTGCTCGCCTCTCTCCTCCTCGCCCAATCCCCCTCGCCTCTCTCCTCCCTCTCCCAAACTCACTTGCCATACATACAAATGCATATGTATAATCCAATCCCCCTCGCCTCACTCCTCCCTCTCCCAATCTCACTTGCCATATATACAAATGCATATGTATAATGTTGACACCCAATTCTGACCCACGTCGGCGTAAATTAATTGCTGACTTCGTAGTGTTTTTCCAATTATTTAAATTAATTAATTTTATAATTTTGTGAAATTAAATCATAATATACATGGATTTATGTTACTTTAGGATACTTTTATCGTATTTTTTGGTAAGATACATGATTTACTATTTATGATCTATAGTATATTTTTGTGTGTTCTTAAAAAAAAAAACCATCTAAGAATATACATTTAAATGTTTATCAAACTACTTTAATTTAAATTCTAATTATACTTTAATCACTTTTACGATTTTAATAATTATTTTACTAAATTAAGAAGCTCGTTGATTAATTAATGCAAATTCATTTTTATGAAAGATTTAGCCAACTTTACTTCATTAGCTGAAATTAGCCACCTTTCAAATTTAACCCATTTCCATTTCCCTTTTAATTAACTCCATCCAAGCCCACTCCCCCCTATTCTCAACCCAATCCTTTTCCCTCTCTAAATTAACCCCAGCCCAATTCTCCCTTAGCCCAAACCGAATTAAAAGAACAACCCAACTTCAACCCAAATTCCCCTCTAACCAAACCCTCCAACTTATAATGCCCAGCCCAAACCATTCCTAGGCCCAAATCCCCTAAAATTTTACCCGACCCAGTGCCCTTTTCTTAACCCACTCCGACCCAAACTCCCTCCCTTTCCCTTTCCCTTTCTCTCCCCCCTCCCATCGCGACCTGCAGAAAACCCAGCAAATTTCCAGAAACAGAAAACGCGACAAAATTCCCAAAAAACCCACCCCGCGTCTCCCTCCCACGCTCTCCCCCCTCCTCTCTCTCCTCCTCTCACGCGAGCTGTGCAACGGCTTTGGAGCCGTTTCCTTCTGCAAGTCGTACGTTCGCTCAGGCCTGGCAGCAGGGAAGGCTGCAAGCTCCGTCCTTGCAGCGTGGGATTGCGCCACGTAGCTCGCAAGGACGTCGAACGCATCTCGACCCTCTACTTCCTCTTTTCCGTGCGATTCTTCAGCTTTTGGAGAAGATTTCAAATTTCAAATTCGAGTTCGAAATGGGCCAAGAAATTCATCGATTTTGCCCAAAACTCGAAACCCTAATTATCCCTCCTATATAAACCCCCTTTTTTTTCTTCAAAAAAGGGGGGTTGGAAAAAAAATTAAGAAAGAGATTTTGGCTTTACTGTTTTTCGAAAGAACAGAGGAAAAAAATCGGGGTGGGGATTTTTGGGGATTGAAAATCTTGTGAGAAACTCGAGGTTGGCGATTGTTTGGTCTTTGCTGAAATATCCATTGTTATAGCATATAGTCAAAATTTTGTGAAAGGGGGTAAGCAATCCTATAGGTGAAATACACACCCGTTCCGTTTGTCATAAGGGACTAACAAAAAGATCCTTTGAGCGATTCGGACGAGAGGAAGCTCTTTCATCAAACGTCGGTGCTACATTCTAGTGCAAGACTTCGAAGCAGAGGTGTAGTCTCCAAGTCGTGATAGTGTCGTTTGTACTTTGCTCGTGCAACCTCCCGTTCGCTGCTCCGAAGAAGGTAATCGTCTTCTCAAGACTTTCATCATGCTTTTTCTAATTTAGCCGGATGTTGTGAATTATGAGGTCGTTACTGCGATTGTTTGTTTGTTTTGGATCATTTTTTTTCTGTTCCATGGCTGTTGAAGAAGTTTGCCCTGTTTTCTTACTTGTTGTTTCATCTTAGATGGGAGTCTTGCATCTGTTTCTTGGTCAAATATGTCTAGTCGGTTTCTTTAGTGTGTATTATGTTGTCTCGCATCAAATGGCCTGTTTGCTGGGAATATAGGTTGTCTTATTTGTTGGGTTTGGTTCGAGGTTGAGAGTTGTCGTGTGTAATGACTCCATTCTGTTATATATGCTCGTCTTGCTCCATGTTGAGTTCATCTATATTTGGTTTTTTTATCGTTTGGTATTCATTGTGTCCTGTTTTCCTTCGTCATGGCTTCGATCTTACTGGACTAGTCGAAGCATGTTCTGTTTCTGAAGCTCGATAATGTGATGTTGCCCACCACTTTGCTGTTTCTTTGTTTAATTTCGGGGGGTCGTGCTATGTTGAAGTATTCGAATACAAGTATACATGGTCAATTTTGTATATCCCAGCAATTGTCCATGGCTTTTGTTCGTCATGCTAAGTCGTATAGATTCTTATCTTTCGGAATTGATTTCGTGCCCATGTTACCTGTCTAGTTCTCTTTAATAGCATGATAAACAATGGTTTCAACATTCTGTTCGATATACGTGCCTTCCTCGACTTGGAGTAATAATTATGTGGTTTATTTGTAGTTCGAGTCTAGTTATAATTGGCGAGGTATGTCATGTTCGTTTGCTGGGATTCACCATGCTAATTTAGAGGATAGTTTGTTAGTAGCTTGTGCTTTCTCGTTTATGTGGTGTCAATTTTGACAATTTTATATTACTATCTGGGTATTGAATATATTGGATCTATCTGGATGTTGGTGCTCATCGAGAATAACGTTTCATTTTGCATAAAAGCGGCAGCTTAAGCCACTGTTCTTTTTACTATCTCGACGTGATGCAAATCCTTGAATGTTAATTTATTCACGTTTTGAGGATGTTCCATCATTGATGTTGGCAGTTTATATGGCCTTTGCATGTTGGAAATTAATGAGTCGTAAAGTTAGTGTGTATGCTAATCTTGGATTATTGGTTGGTCTTTCATTTGGATTTCTTTAGAGTTGTATGTTTTATTATGTTTCATTCGAAGTACATCTGATTTATCTTGTCATTTTGTATGCTAACTTGTTTCTACTTGGTTGCATGGGAAATTTTCTCTCGAGTCCATTGTGGAGACTCCCCTTTATTCTCACATTTTGAAAGAGCCACAAAAGGCTCAAAAATTCTTTTCCATCGAGTCAACTCACCGATGACCGAAGTGCAAAATTCGAATTTCGTGAAGATTGAAGGAGCCTGAGGAAGGCGAAACTAGAAGACTTTTCCTTATGTTTATTTATTTTTATTGTTATTTGTAACGGGCCTAAGACCTTGTTGTTTTCTTTATTTTCTTATTTTCTTGTATTTGATTTATTTTTGTATGCTTAGACTAGGACAGGTGCGAAAGAGAAATGGATCAAATACCCAAAAGCAGCTGGGTCCAAGATTCGGTCAAGGCGAACATAACCCTAATCTGGACCCAAATCTCTCTCTCTCTCTCTCTCTCTCTTTATTACTTGTTTGTGCATTTGTTTTAGGGTTAGAATAACCCCCCAAACCCTCTAAAGAGCCTTTCTATTTTATCAAGCTAAAACTAAGTCTTAAAACGATAATGTTTCAATTTCGCAAAGCTTGTTTAGATGAAAACCTTGAGAAAGTTTGACTTCGAAACGGATTCGCAAAATTACAAGATAAACAATAAATATTTCAAAACTTGTAAATTCACCTAAGTAAATTTTAATAAGTTTAACTTCAAAATTGCAAAAAGTTTAAACAAACATAGTTAAATTGTTAATCGCCGGAAAACCGTAGTTAGCGGAGCGTCTTAGGTGCCTTCAACACCTTCCTAAGACGCTAATAGGAATTCTCAACCTTTAAAAAATGTTTCCAAAACAATTTTTCTATTTAAGTTGTTTAGAAACAAGTTTTCTTAATTTTCCTTAAAAATTAAGTGGCGACTCCTAAAATGTCGAAAATATCTTTTAAAACAAAATAAACTCCTTTTCGAATATTTTTTCGATAAAACATATAATATACAATTATTTAACCGATATATACACTGACAATTCATATCTCTCCCACTCTTTGCCTTTGCTCGTTCTCTCCTCTCTCTCCCGGTTTTGCTCGCCTCTATCCTCCTTGTAACATGTAGCTACGAATTACAATTATCAAACTATAATTATGGAGAGAAATTAGTCTATTTTTGAGTGACTATATGTGAAAGTTTCTCTTTTTTAAATGTCTTTAAGTCTAATTATTCATCATAATTAATTCAATTATCATAAAGATATTTTAATAATGAAGTGACAAACCTCTTATACAAGTGTCCGTGCTAGCACGGGCCCAATATGTATCATGTTATTTATGAATGTCTCGTTTGAACTGTTCAGGGGGCAGCTATTTTAATTTAAAAACAAATTATCATTACTGCAAGTTGCAGGCAGTAGAGACGTTCCAAGTGGTTTTTGATCCTTTTCTATGTGCCATCAAGTGTCAAATAAAATTTTAAATTGTATTCAGTCTTGCGTTGTCTCTTCTTTTTTCCTGGCAATGTTGCTTGATTTGACACTATTGACTATTCATATAAGTTTATTCATTCTTGAAGTATGATGACCACTTTTTTCTCATGCATGCACTATCGGTCCGTCCATCTTTTTTTCGAAAAATATTTTCTACTCACCAATCAAACATTAGAAAATAAGTCAAAAATCTACTTGTTTTCCAGAAAAACATTTTCTAGGAAAACATTTTCCTTCATACCAAACACACCCTATGAGTAGCAATTTTTTCCAAGGAGGAGGCGCAGGATGCTCCACGGAACAATTTCGATCATTATGTGTCTCTTTTTTCATAGGATTGTCATCCTTAAAATTGACAAAAATAATATTTCAACTTTGTTTCCACCAAAATTCACAAAGAAATTAAATTAAACCAAAGTTTATGCTGAGCATCTATCTATTTATAGTAAAGAGGTTCCTTGTTGCTTAGGTTGTACCTCCATGTCGTGAAAGGGATCGACCACGTGCGAATTTCTTTGCAATGGAGAGAAGAAGAGCAAAGTGGAAAATGAGAGAGTCTAATATGAATTGGGATATTTTCTTTTCTTTGTACGTAAAATACGTGCTACACATGAACTTACACACTTTAGAAAAAGTAGAAATAGATGAAGTTACTATTTTAACCCTACTATTTGTAGTACAAACTATCGTGTCTTTTGTGCAACAATTTAATGTCATGTTCGCCCTCCCAACTATCACTTATCGGAACTTGTGCTTTCGAATCCATACCGCTTTCCTTCATAACAACAAAGGAGAATGCAATATTAATTCAGTCGGAGGTATACTACTTTTCTGATCAAATCAACCCACTACTCAACCGCCCACGTGTGTGTCTGAGTCAGTGCTGGCAGTCGCCTTCATTGAGTTAGGTTAGTGTTCTTTGCATATATATATATACACACACACACACACACAAACACACACACACACACACGAGTTCTCAAACACGTGCGTTACACGTGTATTCCACGCTTAATCATATAAATAATTTATAGTATGAGAATTAAATTTTTAGATGACATATGAAAATGTGAAGAAAATAACTATAGTTTTACTTTTTAGAACTATTTTTATGCGCATTAATTTTTATTTTATAAGATGCACAATAGATGATGTTTTTGTTTTTCATTTCCATATGCGTCTTCTCGATTAAATGTGTACAGAAATTATTTAGTTTTTATTTCTTTTTTTGTCATTGATAAACCAAACATTAAACATGGAAACTAAATAAAAGATAGTATTAATAAATAGAATCCCCCCCAATAATATTAGTTTTAATGTGTATAATCTAGGCTATGAGGATTAGTACCCTATCCTAGTCTATTAGGATTAGTACTCCTTCCTATATCTCCTATTATATCTCCCATGTAGTCCCTTAACACATTCAACACTAAATATCCTTCATGGTATCAAGAGCCAGAAAACCAGAATCTTATTTTCTCAGGTTTTTTTTTCCTCTCTTTAGGGCCGATCGTTCCCTCTCTTCTCTTGGGCGGGCGGCAGCCATGACACCGAGTGGATCCTCTCGATTCACTTCCCTTCTGGCATTATTAAACTCATTTATCAGGGCATCTTATGCCCTGATTCCCAAAAATTTATCAGACATAAAATTACCCTACATGGAAAATTCACCGTTCTTACAGGCCCTGAGGGCCAATGACCTTATCAAATAGCGATGGAAGCATAGAATGCCGCCGGCAGTCATCACCGCCCAGGACAAACAGAAAAACCCAATCCGGCCCAGGCGCCTGGAAAGCCATGGATGGCCAGATCCCGATCATTGTTGATGTGGTCATATCTCCCACGGGGTCAAGAAACAGTTCCCGATCTACACAAACTGCTTCAGCCCTATGGACGGCCCTCGCAACACGCTATGCATCAACTTTTCCCACTTCATATTTTCACTTTGTGTGTGTCTCCACCCCAATTATTCAAGGCACGACAACTATGGTGGAGTATTTAGACGAGGTCTCCACCATCATCACAGCCCTCGACACCGTGAATGAAAATCATTCCCGAAAAGATCTCGTCATGTGCGTCGTTTGGGGGCTCCATAAGCTTCTCATCATAAACAGGCGGTTGGACATCGTCCACGCCCGTTGACCTGGCTACTCTTCCTCGTGGCTAAAAAAAGTGAAGAAATCAACGTGATTGGCGAGAAAACTTCTTTCTCTGAGAAGCCGATGTTAGGGAGCCGGCCACTGCCCTCACCGCAAGCCAGAACTATCGCGGGTGGCGTGGTGCGGCCGGAAGGGGAGCCGCGGCGGCGACGCAGACGAAAGAAGAAACAGCGGAGGCCCGGCGCGGCGTCGGAAGGGCAGTCGTCTGCCGTACAACGGTCCGCAGCACGACAAGCAACAACAGCCTGCACTCCTTTCAACAGCGGGGGCAGCATCTTCAGGGCGGGCAAGGCACGTACGAGCGGGGGGATCGTCCAACTTGTATAAATCTGTTAGAAAACAGGACACAACGTTGTTCTGTGGTTTGGTATGAGGGAGAGACGCCGAAATAGTGATAATTGTGCCAATTATATCTCAAGCCGACCCTTCCTATGATGGTTGTTGGATACTTGGGGGCCAACATGCACGTTACTTCTGATCTATCCCAGCTTTGAACGCCTCAAAATCCATATCATGGCTTCCCAATGGTATACTGTGAGTAACGGTTGAGTCCCTTAATATTTATCCACTAGCAAGGGTACCATTAAAACCCCCACCGCATATCTTTAACCTAGGTAAACTACACACGTCCCCTGCTATTAAAACCAATATCAGTTCAGTTAACAATTAACAAAGACACTAATTGCTCACTCTTGTTCACCTCGAATGATTTTCAGATCCTAAACAATAATACCAAGAGGTTGATTTTCAGGGCCCATGTGAGCATTGGTCTGTACGTTCTTCCTGGCACCCCCAAGTTCGTATGGCCCCCACCCAGAGTTTTCAGAAAGCGTTATGTGGCTCGGTGGCTCTTCGGCCTGATGGCCACAGTCTGTTGTGGCAACAGTCGTCTGGGTCCACGTCTACCAACTAATAAAATTCTTTAATGTCTCGATTAGGTTTTTTTTCCATCATGTAAACAATTGGGACTCCTGTTCAATTGCTAATCTCATAAATACCTTGTACTTTAGAGAAAAGGACAGTACACCCCCCCACCCCCCCCCCCAACCATCGAAGGTGTCCCATATTTGCAAAAGACACCTAAACTCTTCAAAGTATCCTATCACCCCACTAAAACAACTATATACGTTGTAAATGAGTCATTTTACGCCATTCCCTAGTCGAGGTTGTTTACACGGCACGGTAGACGCGTAATGGACCACTTTTCACTTCCATTGACCAGCTTAAAAGTGCCACATGTCATTTCTTTCTTTATTATTAATTATTTAATCAATTTATGTTATCTTCCCCAATTTAAAACCCAAAATAGATGTGATAGCCACTATTTTGATTCATTGAAAGAACTATGTTGCTTCGATTTCAAAAGTGTTGACGCCTGAGTTGTTTGACACTCTTATGCTATTTAATTTTGTTATCCGATGCAAATGATGATTGGATGCCATAATGAGATGGAGATAGTGGAAAGTGTCTGCGGGCTTGGCGCTATTCCATACGATGGTTATTGAAGAGTCACCATATAATGAGGGAGAAGAAACTAGAAACGAGGACAGGTTTTTGCTGATGCAAAGGATAAGGAGATGCGTGAAGGCAAAGCCAAGCAAGAAATGTGTGAAAGGTAATGAACAATGGAATGAGACGACCAATGATTCGATTGTGAGTTGCTTTCCATACTTAAAGATGAGAACACAAGCTTAACAGAAGGATTATTATCGACACAATGGTGAGACGGCACCATCTGTCGATTTAATAGATGAGGCAAGATATACTGACAAAGACGAAAGGGAGATTCCCAGATTCCATAGACATGATGCCGTTCAGTTGCATCACTTATCAGATGAGCTTCTGGTCTTATTAAGTGCCTGTGGTTTGTAAGAGCTTTGCTTCCATGGATGTTCCCATTTCTTTACTCATATGGTGAGGGTGATGAAGAGAGAACATAGACGAATTGTTTTCTTTCAAAAGATAAAGGGTCGGGTAGGGGTCGGTAATCTATCCTAGGGAGTGACAAACACGCGCACGACGAGACGATGGGAATGAGTAAAAACGACTTATTTACAATTATATATAGTTGTTTAGTGGGGTTATAGAACTTTTAAAGTTAGGGTCTTTTGAAATATGAGACAAACTTCGATGTTGTTATTAGTCTTTCTCTTTACTTAATCTAGAAGAGTACAACTGCACCTTTTCAACTATTCCATTCTGACCTATGGGGTCCTCTGTTTTTCTTATTTGTTGGTTTTCGCGATTATATTGTTTTGTGGATGATTTTACAAAATAACTTGGTTGTACCCACTAAAACACCAAATCACAAGGCATACACCAACCCCTTTGTCGCTTTGAAAAAAAATGGTCAAACAAAATTCAATTCTCATGGTAAACTTTCAAGTGACAATGGAAAGGAATATGTAAATAACATCTTTGCCAGTTTCTGCAATCCCTGGGAATTATACATCAAACCTTTGTCCTACAACGCGCCGAACAGAATGGGGTGGATGAGCGTAAGCATCGCCATCTTCATTGAAATGTGGTTACTTTCTACATCAATCTCATATCACTGTCTCCTTTTCGGTTAGAAGCTCTAGCCCCCGACAAACTACACATCATTAACAGAATGACCAGTACACCCTCTCCAACAAATGCCCTATCAACTCCTTTACCAGAACTTCCCAATTATACCAACTCCGCGTCTTTGGGTGTCTTGCAACCTTGGCTACGCCCTCATATTACTACAAATTACAACCCGATCCGTCCTGTCTTTTTTTGGGCTATCACCACCTCCAAGGGTTGATCACTGTCTTGACCCACAAAAATCATAAGTTACAGATCTCGTCATGTCAAATTTGTCACAAAATGAGTTCCCTACGAGTCTATTTCCTCCTCCACAAATACATCATTCATTGGCGTTCCTTCCCTGTTTCCAATACTCACAGGGTCCCCACCACCTTCTCCCACCCCACCCACTACCCAACACACCCCTCATCAACCCCTTCAACGTCACCCACAATACACCAGCAACCACCACACATTCAACAACCAACCGAACCACCCAACCCACAAACATCTCCAGACCAAAACGTTTTGGGTCCTTCCCGGCCACACCCGAATCACCACCGCCGTGCCACCCCCCAAGACTCATCCCATGTTAACCCGTGGCAAAGCCGGCATCTTAAAGCCAAAACCTTCATTCAGGGCTACCGTACTACCAAAACACCCCTTCAAGATATAGTGAACCAACACCTACTTTTTCCTCAAAAAATGCTTATTGGCGTATGCTTGGATGACAGTTTAAGGCTTTGACTAATCAGAAAACTTGAGTTTCTTGTACTAGCCCCATGGGCGGAACCCAGTGGGCTGTTGTAAAGGGTGTACAAATAAACCACAATGCCAGATGGCGTATTCCAGGTACAAGGCTCGTTTGGTGCTAAAGGGTACAATCAGACGAGTGGATTGATTACTCCGAGACGTTAAGTCTGTTATTCGGAGGAGGAAAACCCATTCGCCTGGTACTATCACTCGTCGTGCGCCGCAAACCAATTGGCTCATCAATCAGTGGATATTTCATGCTTTCTTTATGGCATGCTGATGAAACTATCTACATGACGACACACCAGGCTATGTTGATCCGTTCCCTCAACATGTTTGACAAACTCCATGAGTCTCTTGTATGGGCTCACGCAAGCCCCCCGTGATTGGAAAACACACGTCTGAAAACGTCTTCTTTAGAGACCGGGCTTTCACGTGTGCGTACACAACACGAGTCGTTTACTCAGACATTCGCACACGTTACGTCATTTTTTTGTCTATGTAGATTGATATAATTATTTTTTATCGGGGAGGTGAAAGCCTAAGTGGGAGGGGGAGGAGAAAGCCGGAGGAAAATCCCTCCTCCCACCACTTAACTACCCTCGCATACATATCGCCACGTCTTTCGTGTGTTTCTAATCTGCCAACCAGCCTCAACTTCCTTAACTACCCCCTAATCTGACCTTCACCTCCACACTCAGAGCCCTTTAAAGCCTGACGCCCCACCCTAACCTACCACACTCCACTACCCAACTACTTAGGTTCTCCCAGCCCCCACCCCAGAAACCACAATCCCCCATCCTTCACTCCACTCCCTTCCCCCTACCAACCCCCTATAAAATCGAACTCCACACCTTCTCATCCACTGACCCATACACCCCCATCTATCACCATTTTGATTCGGTCCGCCACTGATATATCAACACACGAGCTCCTCGCCAATCCACTACGTCAACGCAAGCTAAACTTCAGCGACTTATCACCTCCTAACTCCCTATCTCTCAATACCCTCGACTGCACCTCCGCTCCCAGCCGTTACTGTTCATATCCAACATCTGCCTAAATTCCTCACCTCTCAGCCTTCAGATCCCTTAGTTTTCACGTTTTACTTTGGTATTTTTAACTGTCTCATCTCTCTTCCCACCCAAGTGACCTCGTTTACTTCGTCCTTCGTTCCATATCTAATGTTCTGCCCAGCCCGCGGATAATCCGGCGCTCCCCCCTTACTTTTAACGTCTCCTGACAACCTCGACATAACAACCTCTCGTTAATCTCTTCTTACTTATATCAAACGCTCGATAGGCCCCGCTCACCTGCCCTAAACGCCCTTCTCCGCCCCAGCAATAACCATGCCGACAAGCCTCACCATAATTGCAAGAACCCCGACTCCCTGATCCCCCTGGTTACCTTTCCTACGGCGTTCGTTTCAAAACAGTTTTGTAGCACTTCGCGATGCTCAATACACTCAATATTCTACCATCCGACACTTGCCCATGGATCCGTTTGGCACGTCGACCTCCGACGACTCACCTGCCCGTGGTTCAGTGTTTATTAGCTTTCTGACGGCAACGCCACGATAGGTCGCGTTTCTATCGTAAGCAGGGGCGCTCGGGTAATCCGATGGGTTAAGGGGCTCGCCCATTCGGAGCGGCGCAGTTTAAGTGGGGGTGGATAATATAAAGCAAAGAGGGAAAGGAGAGGAGGAAGGGAAGAGGAGGAGGAAGGAAAGGGGCTGCTTCCCGATACCAATTCCCCACCGCCCGGACTTCTTACACGCCCCCCCGCCCTCCTTCTTAACTTGTCAATAACCGTTCTCCCCCCCCCCTACGTCACCCCCCCCTACCCCCTCCCAATCCTCGCCACCTCTTCACCGACACTCCTGCCCCCTCCAGCGCACAAACCCCCATCTCCGCTCATTATTCCAAATATATAACCACTCCCTTCCTCCAACCACAACTATTTACCACAATTACCCCCCCTTCCTCTCACATCCCCTACCAACCCCACTCTCCCTATATCACATCGCTTACCCACTTCTACCCCATCCTACCACCACACCCCCCATAGCCTGTCGCTCGTAGCAAACCTCAGTCCCATTTCTACGGACTCCCTACAGTCGTACTATACACTTTGCCCTAACATTCCTAACCCCTCCACCCCCCCCCCACCAGTTCTCTCATACACCATCCTCGACAACTTGACTTTGCCCTGCGCCCCCCATAATATTATTAACCACCAACCCTCTTCCTCGAACTCCCATTCATTATACTTCTCCCGTCTAGGTGCACCCCTCCCCCTTACCGTGAACCCTCAACCTCACAGCCCCTCCTACACACATCGACCCGACCCCAAAATCTTTACTCGTTTCTAAGCTCGCGAGCCGGATCTTTCTGCCTGCTTCTACAACCCCTCCTAAGCTCCTTCTACTAGCCCAACCCTAGCCCCTTCTAATCCTCCGTCCCCGTCCGGACTACCACGCCAACCCCCCTCTTTTCTCCATTACTTCCCGCTCGACTCTGAGCAAATACTTCATCTCCCAGACGGGCTCCTGCCTTCATGTCTCCTCCAGTCAAGCGGTCAGTGCCCTCTCCCCCAACTTTCATAGTCGCCAGCTAAACCCACTAGTCACACCTCCCTTATCCTATCTAACACCCCCTGCCCCGTCTTCCCTCGCCTATTATTCCTACTCTGCCCATGTCTTCTCATTTATCCTCTCCGCATATTCTTCCATGCTAACCTTTTGCCACCGTACCTGATTTCCCACTCTCAACACTCATCCATTCAACCCCCCGTCCCATGCAATCTTCCGTTCTCACTGCGTCAGCCGTATACCTATCTCCTCACATACACTTCCCCTGTTCCATAACCCTACCCCAATCCTTCTACCGCATCGCCCTCACCGTCCATCCTGAGATAACATACATTCATTATATCACTTTATTGTCTCTCCGCTAAAAGTTCCTCCATCCGCGCCCACCCCACCCATGCTGTCCGACTCTATCCCCCCCCCTCTCCACCCTCAACCTAAAATGCCTCCCGAACACTCACCCCCAACCACCGCCCACCGACTATCCCAATTAGCATGAACTAACCAGCGATTGCCATTCCTTCCACGTACCTTGATCTCACTTTTCCCACTTCCACCCTTTTCGGCATCTCAATTCTCGGCCATTCTATTCTTCTCACCATCCCCCTTACTTGGTACTCCGCTCCCATCCGGGCCTCTATGCAGCTATCATTCATGATGTCATCGAGCTATGCATACTACCTTCAAAATGAAGGACTTGGCACTTACATTATTTCTGGGAAATGGAGTTTCTCGGACAGGCAGCAGCGGCTTGTTTTTTCATCAGTCAAAATATGCTCGGATCTGTTGCAGAAAGCTGGACTGGAAAAAATGCACCAGTCAACCAAAACACGATGGCAGTCTCTTCGTCCACGAAGGAATGCCACCACCCCCTTGCCCGATATCACCCACTTCGGCAACCTCATTGGGGCTCACAGTATCTGGCCATTACCCGCCTGACATCAGTGCTGTCAAACCGAGTGCCCAACGCATGATCAACCAAGGAACATGAACCATTGTCTAAAACGTATGCTCAAGGCACATTTTTGGCACTCTTGGTCGTGGTTTAACATTCACCGGGACTTGGAGCTGAGGGGGTTTTCTTAGATTCAGATTGGGCGAATGATAAAACAATGAAGAAAATCTACATCGGGGTTTCTCATTTTTGGGGACGAACCTTGCTCTCCTGGTGCTACAAAAAAAAACAACCCAAGGTCTCTCGGTCATCGACTGAAGAGGAATACCGCGCCCTTGCTTCTTGCTGTGAGACCATGTGGGTCTCACATATATTCTCTCGCGAAAACTCCGCCGCCACTCACACTTGTTCATGCTCTCTATTGTGACAAACAAGCCTCCATCTGTGGACCAAGAATTCCGTACTACACACCAGAACTGAAGCATGTTGATACCGTTGTATCTTTGTTCGCGATGAATTGAAGTTCAGGCCGACACCATGACTGTGCAGGTATACCCAGAAGAACAACCGGCTGATATTCTCACCAAGACTATCCCGAGCCAACAACACGATTCCTCAGTTCCAAGCTTTCAGTCGCTTCGCGCCAGCTTGAGGGGGGATATAAAGATAGTAGTAAATAATAGTATAAAATAATATTAGTATTTACTGTGTATAATCCTTAGTCCTATTAGGATTAGTACTCCTTAATTCCTAGTCATTGGATAGTAATTCTTCCTATATCTCCTATATATTACTCTCCCATGATTCCTTAACACATCAATACCAATCAATATTCCTTCAGAACTATAGATTCTACAAAATTATATGTATAATCACATGTTTACCTTACACCCAATAAAGATATTGTTCATATCTTTGTAAAAGATTTTCAGTTTATTCAATCATACATGATTCATTCAAGTGTCAATAACAATGCTGTGTTATCAAATATATAGGAGTTATATAAGAATGTGGAAAGTTATTTTGGAAAAAGTTAATACAAAGACAGGGGAGAGATAGAAATATTAATATAATATTTAAAACATAAATTTATAATGTTTTTATTAAAGAATGTAAAAGGGTGTGAATAACATTTGCAATAATTAGTATCAACTAAGATAATTTATGATATAATAACAAAAGAATTAAAGTGCAAGAACTAAATTTGTTTATTTAGATAGTTAAATTTAGTTTTAGTTAGTTTAGGAGCAAAATGTAATCTAGCTTTGCACTTTAAATCTTCCCATACATTACACATTGATTCCATATAAACTTAATGATAATTTCATGACATATATAATATTGCATACCATAAATATTAGCAATTACTAATACACCCTTGAACCCATCGCAATTATAAATCATATGAATTTTTCTTTACATAAATATTATTTTTTTTAAAAGTAAATAAGTAAAAACTGAGGGAAATGTTTATATAGTAGTAACTATTTTTGAAGCAAATATCCTAAAAGTCTCAATCACATAAATAACATTATAAATACAATCATTTTTATGTATTGAGCATCAACAAATGACAAATTTCAGAATCACGAGAAGTTCATAAATTTTTAAAAATATATATTCAAAAGCATATATTTGAATCGCAAGAAAAAAAAATTTAAAAAAAGGAAATTAGACTACCTGCATGTTAGCTTCATATATTGGTGGAACATTACATTCTAATATATATTAAGCAAATAAAACAACTATTAAATCACCAAAAAATATTTCCCTCAAATACTCAAGCTTCTGGAATGTACCCTCTTAAGATTCAATGATTTACTTCATCCGAATAAAGGTACCTCATATTTCGTTGATCTACAAACGCATTCAACGACGATAAATCACACAAAAAAACATAAAATGCAAGAAGAAGAAGATTAGAGAAGTGACAACTTTTTGCAAAAATCACAACTAATTATAAAAGTCACAACCATTTGAAAAAATTAGAAGTTATCTGAAAAGTCATAACCTTTCAAAAGATTAGGATTCAAATATATATGTATCTCTCTCTCTATATATATATATCTATCTTATCTATATTATATATATATATATATGGTGTGTGGCGGTGTGATGTGTGTGTGTTTCAATTAGGCATTATGTAATTTAATATTCAATTAGGAGTTCAATGCTTTAAGGACAGTATAAAATAGATAGACAGTGTGGCTTTACAATGTCATTAGGGATAAATATGTCACTGGTGTGAACAAGATTCTTCCTTTATCATCAATTAATTTGGATAATTGATAATTTAAGGAAAATATGCAGATAAGAAAGAGCCGAAATATATTCAATAAATACATGTGACTTTAACTTCCATTATGATAAGGAGGTATAAAGGGTAAAATATTTTCTTTTAAATGAATACATTCATTATATTAATAATTCACCATTTAATCAACTTCTACCTAAAAACCTTTTTTAGTATATAACATGCATGTAGGAAGTAATTTTTAACAGTAAAAAGTAAAGGGTTAATCATTTTCTCATTTAATTAATTTGATGCATTTATTAGTATAGGTTAATTTATTATTTAGTACCAAGTAGTATAAGAATAGTATTAAGATGAAGGGTAAAAAATTAATTTAATTTCTTATAAAGAATATTTTGTGATTCAATTTTCTAAGTTTTGGGGTTTCCCTATTATTATTATTATTATTATTATTATTATTATTATTATTTTCTGTTGCTCAACTGAGTGACAAAGGGTGTTAATATAGTGGGTAGAAGGCTATCGGTCGGCTTTACTTGCCAACGTCTTTTCAGACAAGTTCTTTGCATTAAATTTTCCAAATAAATTAATATCTCCTGTGTGATTCGTGAATTACTGTATAAAAATAAATTTATATGGTTTGCACCTGAAGAATAGCGAGAGGGCAGGTGACCAATAGTGTGAAACTCTTTTCTGACCATGATATCATAATTCAAAATTAATTACAAAGGCTAATATCCATTTTTGGTATTTGAGTTAGTAATAAATTTTGATTTTGATACTTGTAATATATGACTCGACATATTTTATCTTTTATTAATCAAAATGTTCCTTTTTATATGATATATCATGAAAAAACTAACTTAGGGAGATTTGGGTCTTGCAATGACAAGACCATTACGAAAAGGTCAACCAATTCAGGCGATAATTAGGGCTCTCTCAAAAGTGAATAATAAAGGTTCTTTGACTAAAAATAAGATAGAGCCAGAGATTGATACGAAAGAAGGAGTTAGTGCATAGGATTTTGAACTTTGAATGAGATTTGGACCAAGAAGGCAAGAATTAATGTCACGACCCAAAATTTGTTTTTCACGAGTCGTGATGGCCTATGTTCCCAACCGATAGGTTAAGCCAACCCAAAAAGTATCACCAATTCAATTAAACGTGATGAAAGGATAAGTATCAAAATAATATTAACGTACTAAGTATCAAAAATTTCGGAATATAAATAAAACTACCCCAAAGATTTAGTGTCATAAGTACAAGAGCTTTCTACAATAGATATAATTCCAAAACTAATATAAAAATCTAAAGATAAGATTACCATCAGAATAACAACATAACCGAATAAATAGAGGTTGATTGAAGGCCTGTGGGCCGCGAAATCTCAAGCAGCACACCACAACTCAGAAAGGATAATCAAAATCATATACAATCTCGAAGAACGTGCCCAATTTGAAAGTCAATCTGCACCACAAAGTGCAGCAAGTGTAGTCTGAGTACGAAACCAAGTGTACCCAGTGTATATCTCATGACCGACAACGAAGAAGTAGTGACGGGAGTTTATACAAAAGAAAAATTCGTAAATTATATAAGTATATATATATATATTAAAACTCACTATTTGGTTTCATTCAATAAAGGTAATCAAACATCAAAGTTATTGTCCAAACACAAACAAAACACATAATCATCAAAATAAATAATGGATGAAATAAATGCAATATAACACCACGTAAATAATGAAATTGTCTCAAATACCCAGTACACACAACCGTATATACATGATACTCCTCGGAAATACATCGAAGAGAGTTAATGACCCAATGGGGGACTCGCGAAGGGCGTCCATATACCGACACGGAGTCTCCACGTGTATGTCGGACGATCTCAACGCACTATCATTAATATCAAAACAATTTCGACGGGATGTTCTCCACGTGGCCCAAATTACAAATGTAACATCTCACCATCCCCAGCACGGACGATCTCACGTGCCCAACTTATACTCAGTCGCATGTATACGCCATGGGCAACAATATTATTTCAATAGAGGGGATGATGATGTCTCAATCAATCAATATGAACATACTAAATAAACCACCTCAATATCAAAACCATACGGTGTGAAATAAATAAAAACCCAATCACCACAGGAATTCAAGACAATAATATATCGCTATGCCAAGATGCTTTGGCTCTCAATTTTCAATCAAACATTCTATATAGTAATTTTCCTTTTATAACACCGGTACTCTTACCAATGCCGTCACCACCATGATACGAGACACCATCTTTCCCCCTTACCCTTGTCATTTTCATTTTTAAATCTGTAATTAGGAAAACGTCCTTCAACAAGTCTAAAAATCTTAACATACCTTAAAATGCCGACTCATACCACGAATCCTCAAGATAGTTCCTTCCCTATTCGCAAAGCTTTAGGACAGTCTCAATCTACAAATTGTACCTGATGTAATTAAACAAGTTCGTATAACACTTCCTTTATATTAATCCGGATCTCCACTGTTTTCGTAACCAAAAAACCAACCAATCAATAATAATAAGAGTAAATAAAGAAAACCTAAAAGTGTAGCCAGGCTACTATTAATTTAACAAAGGCACGCTTGGCATATATAAAAACGTGGGAAGGAACAAGAGTCCTCACATTATTTTGTCTCTGCCCTCAATATGACCCTCAAATCTCTCCCTTAAAACACACTAACTACAACAATATAATTTCAATATTAACCAAAGTAACAGCAAGCTCCAACTACAAAGAAAAGCACAGAACAAAATTTATATGGCTACAAATATTTCAATTAAATCATATAATAACCTTCAGTGATTAAGCTATTACTACTACTAATTACTGACAAAACCTTCTAATCCTGCATCAATAATATAATCTTAGTTATCAATGGATCAACAAATATGCCCAAAAAAATCCCACAAAAAAAAAACCACAACTTACGCTACATTCATGCCACGTTTAGCTAAATTCCAATTCCTTAAAACTTAAATAATATAATCCTAATTTATCTTTTGATACTAGCAATTTAATCATACAAGGCCAACAAAGAAAATTTCATTCAACTCACCTGCATCTTGATGAGTCGTCCAGGTCATTCGTCGGTTAGTTTCTGTGCCCTTTTTTTTTCCTTTCTAATCTATTATACTTCTTAAGTATTATTAAAAGTGGCTAATTTCCACTAACTTAATTACTTACATGGGTCAAGTATAAAATGGATAAATGAATATGGATTGGGCCCACTAACTATTAACTATATTAAGTATTTATTCAAATTTTCATCAACTAGATACTCTTAGTTATCAAAAATTTCGAAAGTTTCCTATTTAAAATTTTACGAAAAAAAGAGTTCAAAATAGTCCCAGTTCTCAAAACGGACCTAGCGGGTCGTTACATCATCAAACCACTAAAACAAACGTTCGTGCCCGAACGGTTTTTTTGTAAAAGAATCAGGATGTCATAGAGCTCAAAAGTAGAGGATATGGTCTATATGTTTGAATTGTAATCCTTAGGAGAACTCAACATCCAGATGATACTCTTCATATCAAAACATTACTAGTACAACAACAATAAATAAAAAAAAACAATACACTCAAGTCACTTTCCTTTCTTTTGAATCTCACCACACCTTTCTGAGTGAAACCTTTAACAAACATGTCTCTATCATGACTCTAAATCACGAAACTTTTTAATTCATATAATTATCAACTGTTTTAAGTGATGAGAAACCTATTTGAAGGAACTTAACCTTATATAAGAACTCTCCAATCGATCAGTTGTCCCACAACCTTATCAGCTCAATACATATATTACCTGTTAGATATCAATATGTCTACCATGCAATAGTCGATTGAAACACTATCTCACTATTCAAATGATAATTGTGTTCTATGGATACTCTACTAAAAATAATAACTGTCCCAATACCCTCCAAGTTGCTAAACACGCCTGAAACATGTCCTCTAAGACCTAAATAGTTTATCAACAGATCATCAAATTGAATGTGGAAGCTTGTGATAAAATCCAACCTAGTACCCAACTCCTTATGCACAGACCTCCAGACATGAGATGTCAATTATGTACCTCAAATAAATTTAAAAATGGGCATCTCATACAGGTAACTATCACCTGAATGTAGATGTAGGCTAACTTATCCCAACTGCAAATAATCTGAACTAATATAAAATATGTACACTTGGTCAATCGGTCCATTATAACCCATATAACGTCAAACTTGCACAATATACGTGGAAACCCTACCAAAAATTTCATAACAATATATTTCCACTCCAACTCTAGTATAAAAGCATCATTTAAGTCCTATTTTCATGCTTTTGGTGCTCATAATTTACTTGATAACAATTCAAACATGAGATACAAATGCAATCCCTTCATACAATACTATCGATAATATTGCTTCAAGATAAAATATACTCCAATGTCCTCTGATGAAATAAAAAAAACTTGACTATCGAACTCTTTAATGATTAATATAGTCAGCTACATATTAAAAAGAAACATAATAAAAATTGTATAATATTTAAAACTCATTCACCACCAAGAAATTTTATCCTTGAAGTCTCCTTGTAAACACATTAGTGGAAGTCGTACCACAAATTCCATCACCAAAACTATCGAACATGAATAAGCATCTCACCTCATGTAACAAAGGTATAGACTACCCATACTCACGTGGATTTCGCCCCCAAGTTAATGCTACTAGCCATTTGCGTTGTCTCCAAACGTAATATATAAAACATTAATCATTCCATAGTCCTTGAGAAACTTCCGTAGCCATTGTAATTAAACTTTACTTTAAATTCCTCTTAGGAATTTTTATATAAAACCACCTACACAAAATACACAACAATTAAATAAATGCCTCTACAATTTTTTTTAATTGCAGCACCACCACACCAGTTTAAGATATAACCTCTAAGACAGTTCTGGTCATGGAAAACTTTTCAAATGTTACTCGAAGCATAAGCTATTACTTACCCTTCTACATTAATTACCCAACCAAAAAATTAAAATAAAGAAAAGGAAAGGACCAAATCCAAACCAAGCTGATTGTTCGGGTGCCTCTAACTCTTAAAAACAGATCTTGACAATCTCTGAATTCGATCTCCCACCGTTCAAAAATCAACCACCAAACATGTCAGGAAAAACTCAATCCAAATTTCGCTCGATCCACCGGTTAATTAATTCAGGAAGAAAAATACTGATCTTGAAGTTTGATGGTCGAAGAAAAAAAAATGCAAGCAAAAACAAACCTTTTTCTTCTCTCTTCTCTCTTCTCCTTGGTTAAAAGCTCTCAAAAAAAAAACTCTAGTATGTCCTAAAGTCTTTCAAAAGAAATTACTTTACTGAGTCTGAGTAATTGGAGTTATTTTCCCTCAAGAACCATCCTCTTATTATTGATGTTGTGTTTTTTTTCTTACAAGTCCAAAACCAATGGAAAAAATAGGATTACAATTCCAATCATTTCCTAATATGAATGGGAAACAAAAACTAAAGAGAATAAATTCAATTTCATTTTAAGTAGGATTAGGTAGCAATGAAGCCCCTGGTTTGAAACATGGGCCAATAGCCACCAACTTAAGCTTTAGAAAACTCACCTCACACACAATCAAAACCATTGAAAAAAAGCCGATTATTCTGGTTAATTTAATCTTAGTTAACATGCATTGTGTAATGAACATTGCGAGCACCATCGATACTCCCAAACTAGGCCTAAGAATCTCCAAATATCATAGCCAAAATAGGCCAGTCCCATTTTTCAAACTGCCCTCAATTCCTTGGGTCCCTCTTAATACAATTTTCTTGGTCACTACACAGTTTCAACCATGCCCCCAAAAACTAATCGAAAACCCACACTTTAAAAAAATATGAACAAAGCTTAATTTTCTTTAGAGGCTTAGAGAGCCTCCTCAAAATGAATTGTCGTGATCCTCCTACTATGTGAGGATACCAATATATCCTAGATGAAAAAATCAATAAACAAAAAGAATCTCAATATGATTAGAAAAAAAACACCCAAATTATATAAAATTATGTACTTTGATGCCATAAACAAAAATTTTTACTCAACAAGTCTTGTTATCGTTCTTCAAATTGATCAGAAAGTATTCCAATAAAACTTAATAGAAATAGGGCCAAGTGGTTTAACTATAAGTCAATACTAATTATATCAAAACTCACATGGAAGCCCTTTTAAGTTTTTTAAAAAAAAAAACCTTGCACCCATTGGATGAGCTCTAAAAGAGTGCAATCTCACTAGATCCACAATTAAAGAGAAAGGTGGAAGCAACCCTGTTTTTCCTCACAATGAAAACGTTATAGAGGACAATGATTGCCTTCGTAATATGGGTTGATACTATTCTGCCACTTAATTTTTAAAATAGTAGACAGATTTGGAAAGTAGTTGTCTTACACTTATTAGTCATATAATTTCATGACAAATGAGAAATTCAATCATATCCAAATGATTTTCAATCTTATTATATAAAATAACTAGGGTTTTCCACGTGTCATATACTATTAAGTCAATATAAGATCGATGTTAATCGATCTCCACTACAGAACATCTAAGGGGTGTGGAGGAATCTGTTATAACATAAAGAGAAAAGGTTCACAAAGCATATCCAATCCAAAATTAGGTATATACTTACGTTAAAATAAAGTAGATTCCCAACTTTCGAAAAAAATTATAGTCAATCGAGTAGTGAGGAATAGCGAACAATACGTGACAAACCCAGGTTACTCCAATACAGTTATTTATTGATGGAGGTAGGGTAAATATATCCCATCATCACTGTATGTTTCTTATGATCTGTTGTCTTGTATTGATTATAAACTATTTTGTAACCATTCTCTACAAGGGTCTCAAGATAAGCTTCATTTACAACTATCATTCAAAAATCATTACTGAAAGGAATCTTTTGATGTTTAGACTTAACCAACCTTGTACTTCCTAATATCAAACAAAAACCAACATTGGTCATAGTGTCATTCAACTGAAAACTATTCAATTTATCTTCAGTATACCTTCACTCTAAAGGATAAAAATAAAAAACAAAATTCATACAAATCTTACCCTCTCAAAAGTCATGAGAAGTGAATCACATTTTATATCTCTATTCCTTTTCTCAAATCTCTCCTCTAGAATTACCATATTCACTAAACTCTTATGATCAATCAATGAGAATCTTCCAAACTTACACTTATCTTAAAGAAATTTCAAAACAATATAAGTTTCCTTACGAAGTATTCCTAATCGTAAGCACTATTCACAAAATTGTCCTAATAAATATTCAATGGAAAATTTTTAGTTTCCTTTGTCTTAAATAAATTACCTCACGAAAAAAACCCCATTCGTTACTATCTCCAACCTCGTAATTTCCTTCTTTTTGAAATGAATCTATTAAGATTATTTTCCTAACCCATGTGGACATATATTCTCAACCATCACCAATGCATGCTTTCACAAGGGTTCAAATTGGAAAAAAAATGTATCCTTCACCATTGATGAGAGGTGAATGCAACCAAAGAAAATTTTTGGCCGCTTGAAAAAACCAAAACCACACACGCACGAAAAGAATGAAGAATGAATAAACTTTCCTAAAGCCCAATAGCCTCTCGAAAGATAAAGGTATAGCGGACGTCTCCGAACCCGGTCTGCAAAAAGACTATTCTAGACTCAGCTCTTGTACTCGTGGAGACCCGATGAAACTAGGGCTCTGATTACCAATTTGTTCACGACCCAACCCAAAACAAAATACGAGTCGTGATGGCACCTGATGTTCCAACCCGATAGGTAAGGGCCAACCCAAACAAGTATCACAATTCAAACTAAACGTGTGAAAAGGATAAGTATCAAACTAATATCTAACGTACTAAGGATTCAAATAATGGCGGAATATAAATAAAAAACTACCCCAAGATTTAGTTCTAATTCAGTTTTTTACAAGAGGGCTTCTACAATATGATATAATTCCAAACTAATATAAAAATCTAAAGTAAGAAATTTTATCCTATTCAGAATGAACAAAATAAACCTAATAAAATAGAGGTAGATTTGAAGGGGTGGGCCGCAGGACAGAATATCTCAAGCAGCACCACCACAAACTCCAAGATAATTTCCAAACAACTCATTCCCAATCTCGTAAAGAACTGCACCAATTTGGAAAAGTCAAATCCAAATCTGCCACCACAAAAGTGCAGCAAAGTGTAGTATGAGTACGAAACCTACGGTTACCCAAGTATATCTAATTGACCGAAAACGAAGATAGTAGTGAACGGGGTTTATACAAAAAGAAGACAATTCGTTAATTATATAAAGTACTAAGTATATATTATATATAAACTCACTATTTAGGTTTCATCAATAAAGGTAATCAAAAACATCAAGTATTTTCCAACACCAAACCCAAAAACACATTACATCATCAAAAATTAAACTAAATGTGATGAAATGATGCAATATACCACCTGTAATGGAATTTCTTCAAAATACCCCAGTACACACTCAACTAGTATATAATGATACTCCATCGGAAAATACACGAGAGTTCATATGACCATGGGGGACTCGCGAGGGTCCATTATTACCGGGACACGGACGAATCTCCACGGTGTCTGTGCGGGCGATCTCACGACTATCATATAATATCCAAACAATTTTCGCACGGACGGTTCTCCACGTGGGGGGGGGCCCCAAAAATACAATTTAACATCTCACATTCCCCTAGCTTAACGGACGATCGCAGTGCCAACTGATACTTCAGTCTCATAGTCTACGCATGGGCACAATATTATTTCAATAGAGGGGATTGATGATGCATCTAATCAATCAATATTGACAAATAATACATAACCACCTCAATTATCACACACCATAGGGTGAAATAAATTAAAAACACAATCACACCAGGGAATTCAAGACAAGAATATATATCAGCTAATTGCCAAATGCTTTGGCATTCTCCAATTTCAATCCACGTATTCTATAATAGTAATTTTCCTTTTATAACACCGATACTCGTAACCAATGCCAGCCACCAGTGATACGCGAGCCCACCATATTTCACCCCATTACCCCCTTTGTTCTATTTTTTTTTCATTTTTAAATTCTTTAATTAGGGAAGGGGGGGGAAAACGTCCTTTCAAACAAGGTTCAAAAAGGTCTTAAACATTACCTTCTTAAATCCGAATTCATACCACGAAGATCCTCAAGAGTTCCTTCCCTATTCGCAAAGCTTCAGGACATTCTCAATCACCAATTTGTACCTTACCGTAAAAAAACAAGTTTCGTTATAACCACTTCTTATATAAAGTCCGGATCTTCCACTGTTTTCGTAACCCAAACAACAACCATCAAGCTTAATAAGGAAGAAAACAAAGAAGAAACCCTAAAAGTGTAAAGCACAGGATACTATTTAATTTTAAACAAGGCCATGCTTGGCCATATATAAAGAACTTTGGAATGGAATGGAACATAAGAGTCCCTCACCATTATTACTTGTCTCTTGCCCTCAATATGGACCCTAAATCTCTCACTTTAAAAACTACACAACTACAACAATTATTAATGCAATATAAACAAAGTAACAGCAACGCCAAACTACAAGAAAAAGACAGAAACAAAATTATTATTGGATTGTTACATATTTCAATTAAAATTACAACACTATTTCAATATTATAAACCCTTCCGAGTGATTTAGCTACTTACTACTACTAATTAATTTTAACAACCTTCTAATCCTGGCATCAAACTTATAATATAATCAGTAGTTATCCAATTTGATTCAACAAAAATTATGCCCCCAAAAATCACACAAAAAAAAAAAAACCACAATACGTACATTCACTGCCAAGTTTACTAACTTCCAATTTCCTTCATTAACCAACTTAAAATAAATAATACTAAATTTAATATTTTGATCTAGCAATTATATCAACAAGGCCAAAAAAGAAAATTTCAATTTCAACTCACCTGTTGCAATATGATGCACGTCGTCAAGTGTCATTCGTCGGGTAGTTTATGTGCCCTTTTTTTTTTCTTTTTTAATCTATTTATACATTAAGTATTAAAAAAGTGGATAATTCCACTAACTTAATTTAGTTACATGGGTTCAAGTATATATATAAATGGAAATTTAAATGAATTATGGAGTTGGCCCCACTACACTATTAAAACTTCATATTAATTATTTATTCAAATTTTCATCAACTAGATACTCTAGTTATCAAAAATTTCGATAGTGAGTTCCTATTTAAAAATTTTACGGAAAAGAGTCAAAATGTCCCAGTTCTCAAAACGACCAGCGGGTCGGTTTACCTCCACTTATATTATATATATTATATAAAATTATAGGAGAAGGGTTTTTTATTTAAAAAATGCCTCAAAGTATTCCAAATGGGTTCAAAATGCCCCTCCTTCCACCTTTGGTTTAAATTATAAAAATGCCTGAACGTTTTTGTAAGGTTTAAAATTACCCTTTTTTACGGCCTGCGACATGGCCAAATAGATGAAATCAACATAAATTAGAACAACCAAATGACTTCATCTTATTGGTCCACTAAATTTTTCATATCCAAGCCCAATTGACCCGACCCATCTAGCTATAAAAAACTCAAACCACCCACGAACCAGTTTACGTTTTAACCTAAACAGATCTCTGAACCTCCATTTTAGCCACAACAATTTCAGGCTTTTCTTTTTTGTTGCAAGTCGCCTGAGGATGGAGGTTTGTTAGGTTTGAAAAAATCACAAAACACACCTTCTAGTTATGGTTGTTTTGTTACTTCAAGTTTTCACCCAGTTGATTTATTACCTTTGCAAACTAAAGGTCAAGTTTATTTTTTTTTGATGTAACAGAGTATTGAGTATCTATTAAAAATCATGTATTTTTGAATCCTTTTTATGCTTTTCTTTGTATGGGTGTTATGGTGAGTGGTCCATGTCCCTTTTCTTTATTTTGTCTTTTGTCTCATTCATGTAGATTTTTTCTACTCTACGGGGGGGGTCTATGGTCTTTTTTCGATTAATTATATGCTTTATTAACACATATTATATTTTAGTACATTGGTATTACTGATGTGGTCTCTCCTTTTTTGTTTGGTTGCATTATTGATTATCGATTCAAGAATGATTGGAAAAATGTTGATCTTGATTTTAATTAGGGGGACACAATGGTTTTGGAAAAACCACAATTGGTTATACCATAAAAAATTTATTCCACGTTTTGGAGACGCTTACGAAGTGACGTGCTGTCTTTACATTGAGTAGGCGAGAATTTTAAAGAAGAAAAATTAGCTTTTAGTGAAGTACGACAAACTTTTATTTACAGCCCCATCTGGTGGTTTTGATGTGATCGCGGGGGATGAAGGCATTATAGGAACTTTCGGATGAACGGCATTAGAATTCTTCAGAATATTACTATATGACAATTTCAATGGGTAGTGAACTTTTTTGCAGTTAGATATAGATAACTATGAAAGAGGAGCTTGGGTGTTAGTTCCAAACATTAGTCATTACCATAAAAGTGGACAAATGTTATAGAAGTTGGGAACAGATGTGATAGTAGTGAGGAAGAGGGGGGAAAATGGTAAAAATTATTGTCTAGCGAATTATGATATAAGGAGATGTTGGAGATTTTATAAAAAAGCAAAAAAAAACTGATATTTCAATGAAAAGTTAGGACCAAATACAAGGATTGGAGCCACCACACAGATTGGTATGACCTTAGCAATCTCAAAAGAAGCTAAACAAGTTACATGGACTCTATGCTGTGCAAAACTAAGAGGGATTTAGAGTAAAGAAAAAACGACAAAGGTAGAGTTATTAATTGTTGTGTTCTTGATGTCCCTTTCGATGCTCGTTTACTAAGGATGGGAGAGATCAAGGTTTTAAGATAAGACCTTTGACTCAGGAAAACATGACATGATATGAGACTTCTGAGAACAGGAGAGCTAAAGCTGGGATTTTATCTCAATATTTTAAGAAGAAAGTTCAGAATACCCTACGTTTAAGATTAAAGGACATGGAAGGAGCCACCTGTGGAATCTGTTTTGGGGATCTTGATGTGGAAATTGAGTCAAATTGAAGAGAGGTTAAGAGGCTTGTCTTGGACAATTAAGATGGTAGTTATGCTGATGATTTATAACAAGTTAGAGGCATACGCATTGAATTGAGGATGGGGGGGAGTAATCCAGGAATGATGGTATTGTAGTGATTTCAATTATCAAAGAGATGCCATGGAAGAAGGGAAGAGAAAAAATTACGATTTTTACGGTATATATATATGCTTTCAGGCATTATAAAAAGGAAGGCTGGAAAGGAGTGGAGGAAAGGAGGTTTGCGGACCCTGTGATAGGGCCTAGATGGCACCTTTTTAAAGGAAAAAAAAAAAAAAGGTTAAGGAATAATGTTGGTAGCAGTGGGGACAACGATTCGAGTAAACATTTCTATCACTTGCTGGGTACAGTTAGATAAGAGAAACTCTTCTAAAAGAACTTGAAAATGGTTTTATGGAGCTGCTTTGAAACATCTTTGGACTGTTTCTTAAAAATCGGGTGTGATGGAAAGGGTGTGGAAAATGTCATTTATATCAGATAGGCAAAAGGTGTATCTTACACTTTTTAAGTTTATTTCATCTTTTCTTAGTTGTGTTTCATCACATTATTCTGCTTACTAAGTATGAATTTATTTTTTTTTGAAGGGTGTTTATGGAATTGCTGTTACTAATGTATGCCCAAAAAGCAACAAATCACAGGGATGGTTGGTCGGAATATTGAAGTATTGGAGCAAAAAAATTACAGGAAGCGCGAGAGTTGTGAAAAATAAAGATTCTTTGGTGGACCTGTTGCTTTGGAGTACATATGAGAGGAGTTCAAAGGAATCAACTTACAAAATGGGTGAGTTGAATCAAGAAGGCTGCTTGCTTAAAGTCCTTGGTGAGCTATCCACCAGAAGAAAAAAAAAATGGTGTTTTTTATTTTGGCTTGTAGTTTGTGTTGTTTTGTGTGTAGAGGATATTTTGACACCAAATGGCCAAAAATTTCATGATTGAAAACAACTTCACGGAGTCCTTCAACTCATGGATGGTCGAGGCATACAATCAATTAGACCTTAAAAGATGCTCATTGCCATAGAGGTTGGGGACTTATCTGGGGGAATACCATGTCCTCATGCCCCATCAAAGCAATATTTATTCATAAAAAAGTTGGAACCCTGATTGCGTGAAATACACTGGTGTACTCTAAGGGGGGTACTCTAAAGGAAAGCGTAATTGAAGGTATAGAAGCACACGATCGAACCAGTTGTTGAGAGGTGACAAAACTTTGGGAAGAGATTGAGCTGCACCAGCCAATGGAAGCCTCCTACTTTATCTAAGATGGCTGGTGTAGCAAAGATGATAGAGCGAGCAAAAGAGAAGGATGAGGCTTATCTAAGAAATAGCAGGGGGCTTGGTCAGAGTTCTAGAAAAGGAATGTAAGGACCTTGTGGTTATTGTGGGTGAACCAAATCATAAGTAGAAAGGCATAAGGTCCATTGGGTAACAATATTTATACTTCACTCATTTAAACGGTTTCTGTTCCATTTTGTATTAACGATCATCCTCTATTTATTTTTTCTCATTGCAGCTCAAGATAAGCACGAGGACGTTTTCCAAGATGAAGAGGAAGAAGAAAGAAGGGGAAAACTCTCAGAAATCTACAATTGTGCCTTGACGAATCAGATAATCACGCAAGAAAGGAAAAGTGCATTGTTCTTCAACTCCTGTTCCTGGTTTAAGCAGGATCTCTATGCCACGAGGCTTATTGTAACAGAGGCGATGATTGCAGATCCTACTTATATAATCCTAAAGTGGTGTTTGAAGTTAATTTTAGACTTCATGAGAGACTGAAGAAAATAAATACTGGGAAAGGAGAATATAACTTTCCAGTTTTTTTTTGGAGCGAGATCACAATGGTATATCCTGCGACCACCAACCTTCCATATTCACCAAAAATAAAAGTAACTTTGGAAAGGGAAAAGGAAAAAGCAATTACTTCAAAACCAGTTACAAGCTACAAGGGGAGAGAAAATTAAAATTGGCAAAGCCAAACTTAAGGCCTATAGGGGCAAGGGGTAATGTAAGAATTTGTTTTTGTGTTTAGTCATTAAGTGTTTACGTAAAAGGAAGAGAATGAAAAATGGACCCAAACAAAAAACTAGTGTTTTTGCTTGCTTTTTGTACTCTTAATGTGGTGTTAGACAAATCTACAGGCAATGACTCCAAGCAACTTGTGTTTTTAGTGATTTTTTTTTGTATTATTAATGGTTGTTAGACAACAATAAGACTCCAAACAGTGTTACCTTTCTAATATCACTATGGTTTAGCTATGTGTTTGTTGATTGTTACTTGTCAAAAGTTTATTTTAGTATTATTATTGTTTTATGGTTGGAAGTTGCAGAAGAAAGAAACAGGGGAATACCACTCCAAAACTTAATGAGAGAGCATGAACTTGATAAGGAAATGTTGCAGCAACTTATCGAGTTAGATTCTATAATGGAAAACAAGAAAAATAGCAGATTTAATTAAAAGAAATTTAATTAGAGTTGGGGTCTCATTTTAAAACTATGGTGGTTTTTTTAAAGCCATGAATAACAACATTTCGCAGCTTGCTGCTCCAAAGCCTATAATGAGCAAAAGCAGCTTCTCTTCAATGGCTTCAAGCCTTCAATCAAATCTTCTCCTTCTCCTTTAGTTAAACCACATTTCTGCTCACTTTATTCGTACAGGTTTTGATCAAAACAACTATCTTTTTTAAAATATTATTAAAATTTATTTGAACAAATTTCAACAATCCACATTATGCCAGTCTTGCTATTCAATCAAGCTCAAGAACCCACAACAATACACATGTAAAAAAATACACGTGAAAAAATAAAATCTTGCCCAGACGGGTAGCAGAATGGGACTCACCCTTTGAGCGATTGTAAAACTCTTTCTTTCCGATTTTGAAGGAGAATAAAATTCTTGTACAAACTGGATTGATACATCACGTAAGCGATATATGAATTTTTGATCACAGAATTTGAGGTCTAATATTGGTAAATAGTATGATCCCAAGAACAAGGGATGGATTTCGAGAAAATAAGTAGTATAAGGATATTAGCACATGAATTCAAAGGAATGAAAGTTAAAATCTATTACTAGTCAAGCATCTTCTTCTTTGCCATATTAGCTATTTTATAAAAGCTGCAATGTAATGATGAACATTAGTAACAAAACTATCAGTTCATCTTTTGACCCCAAAACAGTTTGTTTTAATAAAGCCTCACGCCTATACTTACAAGCTTCTATCGAATTCTAGCATGAATCAGTTTTAACTTTTCACATTATCCTTCTGTAGGTTTATATCCATAACGATCTGTGTCTAAATGCTTCAGAAGATGGGAGACGAGAGAAGCTCTTCGATTTATGGTTTAACTCATTTCCCCTTCTTGTTTCATATTCAACTGAATTAAAAAAGGGGAACTTGGTGAATGTTTGAATGAACTTCAAAAGAACATCTCGAAGCCAATTCGACACAAACTTGAATGTAAGAGGAAGAAACTGACTGTTTACAAAGCATTGTTAGTTTTCTTCGATCTGTTTCTTCCCTGTGATTTGGACCGAGAGAATGGAAGGAGAGAAAGAACGTATGAATTGAAGGAGGAAGAAGAAAGAAAAGAAAGAAAAAGAACTCTAAAACTAATGGAAATACAGGACCCAAAAACGATGGTCGGGGTCAATTTTGTTAGAAATAGTTTTAGACCAAAGTGGGTCCATAAATTTTGAAAGTTTTTTGTTTTTTTTTTGTGTTTTTTTTTTAAAGAAAATATCCATGTCACATTTGCCATGTCAGACCGTTATTTTTTTTTTATTTAAAAAAGGGCAATTTTAAACCTTAAGAGAAAACGTTGAGGACATTTTTTTTTTTTACCAAAAGGTGGAAGGAGGGCATTTTTTTATTTTTAAACCATTTGAATACTGAGGGTATTTAAACCCTTTTCCGCTAATATATATCTATATATATATATATATATATATATATATATTATAATATTATTATATATATGACCCGTTTTGGATGAGCTTAATATAAAAGCAGCTTTAAAGAAATATTTTGAAAGTGCTGAAACAAGTATTTTTAAAATCAGAATTATGTGTTGGATAAAAGTGTGAAGTTGTAAAAAAAAGTGCGTTGATGTGTTAGCAAATAATGGCTGATAAACAGCTTTTTAATCAAATGTGGGAAATACCCTTTAAACAGTGTTAACATAAATAAAAGGAAATTAATGTTATAGTGTACGTCATCATAAATAATTATATTTTTATATCATGCAATATTTCTTTCTCATCACAAATTATTTTAGAAGAGGAATATAAAATTACTAGAGATTGTTAAAGATATATATTTGAATAGATCAATGGACCGATTTAGATTTTATTTTAGTTTCATCCATGTAATAATAGTAGTCTATCATTCACATATTTCGTTATTATCACAAATTAATTTTATAAGAGGAATAAAATTTTTATTTTTTAAGGTGTTTATTATGTGGCAACTTATGTTATATTTTTAATAATATATAATGTGAATAGACACCTTAAAAATTTCGATTTTATTTTATTTCATTTATTATTAATAATCATGGGTTATCATCCACACGTGGATGAAAAGGGAAAAAATGAAAGAAAAATGATGTTAGGGTTATGTGGGTTAATTTGAAAAATTGTAATATAAAATAAAAAATATTAAAGGGTAAAAAAGGTTTATTTAAAAAATAAAAAAGTGGTCAACCCTTACAACAGGCTTATAAGTGAGAAAAAAAAAAAACAAAAGCACTCCTACCCCAAGAGCTTTTTAACTTTTTGGCTTAAAAAATCAGTTTTTTTTTTTTTCGTTTTTCTTATAACTTTTAAAATAAGTTATTTTGATGATTGTTTTCTCAAAGAGCTAATAAGTCAAAAAACAGATTTAAGTCAGTTGGACAGCTTTTAAGCTGAGCCAAACAGGGGTTTCATAGTTTCCTTCGAAAGTTGAAATTAATCAGATTTCATTTATTTTTTTAGATTTGTAGTTTGTTGTTGGGGGGGAAACAACCTAATGTGTTTTATTATGTTTTTTTTGTAGAATCTTGTTAAATTAAAATCTAAATGTCCCCCCCCCCCCCCGTGAGTATTTTTATATTGTTTTCCCCCCTTGTCCCGTTATAATGGTGTATTATGCACCCACCCCCCACTTGTATAATTATTAATCATTATAATTTATATATTCTTTTTACGTAAGGTTTTTAGGAAGATTGATTTAAGTTTTATTAAGAACTTTGACTATTCTATACACCAAAATTGAACGACAGCACAATGAATTAGGCATCCGAAGAGGAAGAAGAGGGAAAGATTAGCAGTATTACTAGTCAAACCACAAACTTATAACAAAAAATGAGTACCAAAAAAAAAAGGGAAATTCATATTATGGATTCGAATATATATTATATTATTATTAACATATTATGACTACCAAAATCCGGAAGATACATTATTATGTGTGGTGAATAATATAATTTTTATTTGTTTATAATAATTAATATATATATAATGATTAAATTTTTAATCATGATAAATATATATTTTTTATGTTGCCAATACTCTTAGAAATCTCTGAAAGTAGCAAAATGTGGGTGGAGGACATGTTCGAGGAAGTTTCTGAGGGTGAAGTTAAATAAATTTAATATGCACCGTAAATAATAATATGTTGCTTAGGCATATTTTCATCCCAATAGGTCTTTTAAAGTCAGATTTTGATGTTCAACTTATTTGCAATTTCCTTTGTGACAATCATAACAATCATCATGTAAATTTTTTTGAATAAATGGGGTACCTCAAAATATATGGGGCCCCCCCAAGTGATGACTCTTTATAATATTGGGTGAGACGGACCCGATCCCGA